>UZAE01013633.1:0-20545 GCA_900617975.1 Rodentolepis nana | reverse complement strand
CTCCCCCCCTTCCCCCCCCCTCCCCAATCTCCCCAATTGAAAGTTGTAGGATTTCCGACTTACATCAACACTACTATCACTTTAAATTCAACAAAAAAATTGAAGGTTTTCTCAATTTCCTAGAAAAAAAAAATTTTAAATAAGCCAAGACTAGATAGGATCAGATTTCATGTCTTACCCTCTCCTGACGAAGACACGTCCATCCGTCCGTTTTGAAATCTAGGAAGAAGCGATAAAATGAGAAGAGTTATATGGCTGAGTAGTTTGATAATTAACGAACAAATGTGTCTACTTTTTACTTCACCAGGTCGCGATTAAATCAGGAAGCAAGGTAGGCATTAATTGGTTTGATTTTACGCCATACTTTGTCATGAAACTCTCGATTTCAGCATCCAAACTTCTTTGATACTTTCATGAAAATTTATTATTCGATTGAATTTTGTGTTAGGATGGCACTAAGAACTGCTAGTCCAATGTGAATAAAAGCATTTAGGTAATTATAGCTTCAACTGGATGCTTAGTCATTGTGAGTGATTATGTTGGTCTCGAACCTGTAACCTCTGATATAACAAATTTGTAAAACAAAATACGAGAGGTCCCAGTCCTTCATTGTGTAATCTCTTTTCCTTGATGTTTCTGCTAAGGTAACCTGGTACATTTAAGGTCTTGGAAACATTTAAATATCGGTCTATCATCATCATCATCATCTTTTAAACACCGTGTTCAATCGACAAAAGCATTTCATTGTTTGTATTTTTGAAAGCTTGACAAATTATTGCATGGAACTAGTTCGTTTCACGCATTTTGCGCTTCTTTCCCTGTGGCCAAAGCACCACCTTCCATTTCCAATAAAAATAAAATTAAATATACTTTAGTCTTTCAACACTTTGGACGTTGAAATCGGTAATCCTTTGAAAGAATTTAGGCTTATAGAAGGTGGAGTAGGAGAGAAGAGTTGATCAAAAATTTCAACTAGTGACCAGAACATTCCAAGAATGTTCCACATAAATTGTTTTATTTTCGGGTATTCTAACGTTTTCTTGACCGGACTCATGCCAACAATATTTTGACTTGAGCATTTTCCAGGCCATTTAAACAAATATGAGTTTTATTTTGTTTAAAGTAGTCAAAAGCGGTTACTTAGAATGCCCTACCCCACACATTAAAACGCATTTATCAATTGGATTAATTAAATTATTATTCTTCAAGTGGAAATTTACGAGAATCAAGCAGAACGTTCAAATTTCCTTCATTAATAAAAGAATGCCTCTATTCTTCAACCCCCACTCCCCCTCCACTCCCCCACGATATCGATGGTTGAACAGCTGTTCCAAAAGCAGTTTCCAAATCATTTCCACACCAATTCTAATCATTTTCCTTTCAACCCTATGACTCATTTCCTGCTTCGAAAAAATTTTGAATCGAAATAAACTCAAGGAAGTACAGACACACAAATCGGTCAGGACATGGAGAGGCCATGAAGATAAGTTTTTAACTTCAAGACAAGGACAACGTCCAAACATTTAAATAAAACAAAGCTATAGAGAGACACTCCATTACAGCATTTTTGGATTCGCTAGAGAAGATATGCAGAATAATTAGAACATTATTATTTAGAAAATTTAAAATAGATTTTAAGGATGCATGTAGGTTTAATTTGGTAATTCATTGGTAAAACACTTCAATTTTCTAAGAATGATCACGAATTGACTGATTACATACAAACATCGAGATCCTCAAATGTTAAATAAAGTTTATTTTTATTACCGACACTCGGAAACCAATTGCTCAAACGCAAAAATCTCCAGGACGATAATTTTTGAAATACGCTCTCATAGCGCCACAATGACCCATAAAAATCATACTACAAAAATTGGGCCATCGATTTGACAATTAAGTCTGAAGCAATTTATGAAAAGGCAAGCAATTACTTGCTTTAAGATGAAATCCCATGTTATATGCGGAATTTCAATGCCTTACTTTTGAGAAATAAATATGTTTGCAAATTAATTGTTTGTTTGTTCTACTTCAGTGTTCTCAACAGCCAGATTGATTGTTGCAGTGTGGGGAGACTTAAAATGTTATATTTTAGCCTGGAATTTTTTAATAGGTCCATTTATAAGCGTGCCATATTTAAGTTTCCATTCTAATGATTAGTTTTTATTCATGTTAATGTTTGAATCCAACCTACCTACCTACCGCGGTAGCTGAATGATAAGATATGATCATGGAAGTTGGGAATAAAATTAAGGCATTAAAAGAATCTTGTTATATTTGACTCAAAGATTATGCACTTAATATTTGCTGGGTGGTAATTCTAATTTATCAAGGCTGGACATTCAGGATTTAACTTCTGATTTCTAGAGTGAAAACATTTTCACGATTTTCAGGGAAGTTTGATCGGTTGTTTGAATTCAATTATTTTTACTTCCCGCTAGTCAAGATACTGGCTATACTGCTGCTAAACATTCACTCGCTACTTAAATCTTAAAGTGGATTGAGGGCTAAAACCATTATAAAAATGCGTCTCGATATTCACTCGTAGGCTGTGCTAAGCCTTTTTTGGAAATATTCTTAATTACATCAGTTTATTCCGCATCTCTCTCTCGCGTTTATCCACGTTGAAAGCCTCAAAGAGTTTATTGCTTTCATTCACTAAAATGAAGTATTTTGAGTTTATGTGAGATTTAGAGTCATGATAAACGATTTTATTCAATTTCATTTGACACTGTGTAGCGTTAGAAGCGCAAATTGAATATTCAACTGAACCTGAATATAGTGTCATTACTTGTCCACTGAATTGCCTATTATCGATTTTCCTTGCACGTGTGTGCGTGTGTGGAGATGAAATCGTATCACTAATGAAATCATTGGTGAATCAAGTAGCCAATCATATGCCAATGATAAAAATCAATACAAGCAAATTGTACTTTCTTAATAAAGAGTTGCGATTTCAGTAACAGATACTTCGACTTCTAATCACGAGTCTGAGTAGGTGACATAGTAGCTGTAACGGCGATTTTTCCTGGAACACATTTGTTTAACTGAAGCTATTAAAAATATACGTATACTTGACGTCTATATCGAAGTGAAATCTGAGAAATAAAGCATAATATTCCATTCATTTAATTAAATTCACTGTATTTGTACTTGCATTTAATGACTGGAGTTGCAAATAAATTTATTGCAGTTGATCAGATATTGAATTTATAAATATTCACTAACCAGTAAATTGATCAAAGTGATTAGAGTGGAAAAAAAGATAAAGCATAAACTTCCAAAATGCTATCACTTTTTTCACAGATTGAAGCTATACGTCATAATTCTGCATGAAATCCATTCATATGAGAATACACACCAGAAAATTCAAAGTTAACCACTTCGAATCTCCTCGGATCTTAATAGTTGCATTCGCCTTCAAGCGCTTCCAATGAAAATTTTTCCTTTATGATATATAAATCGAAGTCTTTAAATTTCCCACTCACTACTCCAAAACTCGAATCGTTTTGCTAATGAAAAGTTAAACCAATTACTTTTACAGCCAGAAAGCACGATATAATTCGATAAAAAAACATATTGGGATCGATTTTCGACTCACCAGAACAAGGAATTGAGTAGCTTTCGTTATAGCATCGATAGCCAGGGTAGAGATTTTGGCATTTATCCCGGCAAAGTTGAATGGATTCCATTTCGGCCTTTGAGCACTCATTTAAATCGACTAAAGGAGAAGAAAGAAAAGCCAATGAAAACTTATCGAAGGGAGAAAAAATGCTTTTGGAGATGATAATGCCCTGCTCAGAGCCTTTTCAGGTCTCTCTCACTCTCTCACTGATTCTCCCTCTTTCCTCTCATTTCTTTTTAAGTCCTACTCTGAGAAAGAACTCAAGAAAAGGCGTTTTTGATGTCCACTTTGTTTACATTAGGGCGATTTAAAATAAGTGAGGACTGACGTGTGAAAATGGTGGAATCTTAGCAGAAGCGCCATTGAACAAAATAAGAGATTGAGTTTCTTCATGAGGCAACGCAGTTCCCTCACCTAATTTTAGCAAATCCAGTCCATTAGAGACGAGTCCGCCATGCAGACTTATTGGATTGATCACATTACTTGAAGGCAGATTTGTAGAGCATTAAACGCACATAAACTGGCCCCTTGGAAGGAATCCAAATCGAGGAAGCAATTTAATAATACTATTAAGCTCATTTTTTCTGAATTTGCAAATTATAATCTCTATTTTGGAATAATATATAACGTGAAATTCAAGCAAAACTCCAAGTTGAATTATCTTTAAACATACTGGTGCACGGTTAGTTAAAAGAATGGAAAGAGCTACTTAAATAATGAAGAGAATAGACCTTCTATCTTTGAAGGCTTCTATCGCCTCTTTTGAAAAAAATATATTGCGGATTTTATTTAGCTAGTATTGGGGAAATCGATTGACTAATCGTCAAGCAAGGTGACTTCACCCCCCGATATAAATATGAAAGATCAGTAATTGAAAACAATTTTACGTGTACAACGGAATTCTGCTAAGAACATCGAAAATGATCCTTTCAAGTCCTAACCGATTCGCTTATCACTTCAATTGCAAGAAGAGGTCTACCTCTTCAGTCCCATTCCTCTAAGGTAGTTCCACTTTCAAATCTCTAGATTTTCATCATATTAGCCCAATAATTTGGTATAAGAGTAATGAGCGTCCAGTTGAATATCATATCAAGAAAAGATTTCAAATATGAAAATCTCGAAAAACAACCCGTATTTTGAAGAATTTGTGACTCAAGCCTGAGCAATCACATTTGACCTAGGGATTTTAACCACAAAGAAAGATGTGGGAACCTTTCAATACTTGTCACAACGAGGGAGTACATTTCAAAGAGGAGGTGGAGGGGGGGGGGGGGGGGGGGGGGGTGGAACATATCTCACGAATTACGCAGCCATATCTGAGTCATCACGGAAAAGTTGTCAATCCTCCTTTTCCCTGTTCCAAATGACTTTGAAAAAATTGTTTGAATGGAAAGTATTCAAGTCTCATCAACATGCTTAATTTGATTAAGTAGCGCGCGCGCGTTGAAAAGACACACTCGTGAACAAAACAAATCTTTCAATTTATCACCCTGAAGGAGACTTGCTAAATGAGGGGCATTTTGCGCTAAATTAAGTTAATTTATCAAGGCAAAGTCTAATTAAGGGGTCTAATATATTCCCATTAAATTTTACAACCCCCCCCCATCCCCCACCATATTTTGCCTGCTGTGTCCAACTTTAAAATGTTCTTCTCCATTCTCTCTCTCTCTCTCTCTCTCCTTTCACAACTACAGGGTGTTAATTATCACATTCGATAATGAACTTACTTGTAGGATTTGATTTATGCATGAGGTTTCAAATTCTCCCCAAAAAATAAAGATTAGGGGGGGGGGTGTGCGATCCTTTCACCGTCTTAGCCTGAATTAGTAACCAGCTAACTAATCTCTTGATCGAAATGGCCTACTTCCGGGAGAAGACGGTGTAACGTTGATGGAGTAGTGGAGAAGTATGGGCAGCGCACCACACAGACCACTGGCATTGCAGTAGACCATATCAAGACGATTTGATTCCCACGGTCACACTTCTGAGAAATTTGTTTCCCACAATGAAGGTACAGTCATATTTTTGGCTTCACGCCGATGTTTCCGCCAAGATCTCAGACTTTATGAGACTAATGTCCCATTTTCTCATTCCACCTTGTTCTACTCCAACAATAAATCATCTGTCGGTCCCAATAAATATGCTAACAATAAACTTGAGCTATTTCACTAGCCCCTAAAACCATGTTCCGAGCTGTTTTAAAGGCTATTAGGGGTGCGCAATGGACTGACCTCCCTGTGATGCACCCTGGGCAACGTATACTCATACAGCAAAAATGTCTATAAACCGGTAGTTGACTTCGGACTTCAAATTACCATAACCTTACCTATTCTCTGCCTTTGTGTCAGCCTCTCTTATATCTCTGAATCACTCTTCTGTTCCCCCTCTCCACTTTATTCCACTTTGATGTGCCTCCCCTCTATGAAGCCCGATGTCAACTAAGGAGATAATGATTACTATCATAGAGCCTGCAATTTAATATAAATTAATTAATCTTAAAGGCTATTATCTTTTCGTAACCGCACGCAAGTGGTGACCAGATATTGGAGGCAAATGGTACGAAAGGCTGAGGATCTGAGTAATGGGGGAAAAGTCCCAAGCAAAACGTCGATCATATAAGTGCACATTGACCCGTAGAGGTATTTAAGAACCGTAGCTGTAGGCTTTAAATTGGTAACATTTTTTTTTCTAATGAACAGCGCAAACCTGGGGAAATCAACTTTGGGGGGGGGGGGGGAGGGGGTCGATTTGAGAGGCGAATCGAATCTTTAATCGATAGTTACGAAAGTGTCCACCCCCCCCCAATTCTTGTTAATAAATGTTTTGAAATTGGATGGTTTCTGCATATCCCTTCAATTCTCTTTAATTGGGCACACATCTAATACGTTTGCGTTCAAGAGAAATTTCTCGAAAGTAAACAACATTCATGCAGCCATAAAATGAGACAGTTATGAAACTGCGCGGTTTTACGAGTACTCATTCACTCACTCTCTCTCTGTATCTCTATCTTGGTGCTAAGTTTATTAGAACGGGTTCACAGGAAACGTGATTACCAAAATTGTAAGGACGTAAACCTTGACTTGTAAGATGGTGGGGTTAATCACCCAACGGTTTTTAAACTAAACTCAAAATGAACATTCTAAAGCTGAGACTGTCATGATGACGCAGAAAAGGATCTTCTTTTTAAGACGCGAATCACCAACTCGATGTTTCCATTTCCACGAGGAATAAATCGGAAGGTGGCCCAAGATCAAGTTGAGGGGGACAGTTAGACCGGATAATGTAAGAAATTGACTGGAGATCTTTGATTAAAGTACTGTTAAGCAACCTAATTTTTTTCTTGAAGTTAGCTTCTCTAAAATATTAATGAAATCGGAGATTTTGGTATTTAAAGGGGAACAGAAAGGGGTGAAATGAAGCCCTCCAATAATGACCAAACTTATGGAGAAAGTGAAAGTCGTCAATTCGCTCGATCGAATTAATATTGGCGGGGCCTCTCTACACCATCCTCCTCAATTGGGAACAAGTTGGCGATACTTTGACACTAACTGACCTGCTGTTAAGGGTTGAGGAGGGGGGAGGAGGGGTGGAGGGTTGAGGGAGGGGTCCCGGGGGGGGGGAATACCGAAGGCTATGTGAATTGTGTTCAGGGCTTTGGGCCCTAAGGGGCTTCGATTTAATGATAAGCATTTCGAGCGAAATTCTGGACGTGTTCCCACATAGATACAACTGAGTGGACAGGATTGAGAGCTATGGAAGATATTGGCTGACTGGCTTGAGTATTGGAGACCAATTCCCATACAGACTCCAATGTTTTCATTTGGCATCGACTGTAATAGAGCAGGTTCGGATTGTGCGCTTGGTTCAAATTAATTATAATATCTACCGCTCAATGAATTGCAGCGTGCTTAAACTAGGTTCTATTAGTTGGCAATCAAACGTTTCCAGGGAGAGGGGAGGGAGGGAGAGAGAGAGAAGACTTTGAAACTACACAATCGACATAGAGAAAATATTTATGTAATTAGGAAGTTTGATTACCAAGCATGATGGCGTCCAGTAAATATTAGATAGTACCTCGACTTGAAAGCCAAGACAAAATTATTCCTTCAATTAAAAAAATCACGCAAACGGAATGTTTAACCACCAGAGTTAGGCAAAGCGCTTTCAATTGTATCCTAGACCCATTAGAGTAGAAACAAGGTTACAATGCAAACAGACAACTTCCATTATTGCAATCACGTCATCGGGCTAAGCTAATATATATTACCTTTCGAAACTAAGAGAAAAGCTGTATTTGCAAACAGACAGCTAATTCTAGCGCGAAAGATAAGAAAATAGGCAATTTGGATACTACTACCATCATCATAGTTGCTAAGGTACAGAGCAATTTGCGATCTTGCAATAGTTACCTCCAAATCTGAGGAGATGGGGAGTAGGAGGGAGGTGGGGGGGGGGGGGGGGGGGGGGGGGGGGGGAGACAATAAGAGTTGAAAGGAATGACTTTGAGGAGAATTCGGGAAAAAGAGAGAGAGTCTCGAACTTTGAAGTGGAGTTGTATACTTGGGGCATAGTCCAATGTTTACATGTTTCAATTATCCGTTTTCAAAAATTTTGGATACTGACTGGATCGTTTTTTTTCAATATTCAATGATTGTTGATCAGTGATTTACCTCCTCCCAATCATACAGGTTTCAAATATGTCAGGTAGAAGTGCTCATTAAATGACATGCTTAACAGAAATAAGGAATTCTGGGATTTCTTCAATTAAAGACCTCCCAGTTCCGTAAGCGAAATCCGAGGTTCGATCAGAGAGAAAAGATCTGAAAGTCGCATTTTTTTGGAGAGATCAAATTCCTGGCCAGTACAAAATTGACAAATGCGATTGACCATCGTTGAATGAGAATCGATCTCATGACACGCGTCTACATTAACAGATCATTGGTGCAAATAAGCTTTCAGTCACTGCCCTAATTATCAGCATACATTAAAAGTCTTATTGCTTATCACCAGATATGGCATTGATAAACAGCAACACCATGTCATATAATGATACAGTCTCATAACGTTCAAAGACAACTATCAAAATTTTGGTGACTTTTCTAAAAAAATAATACAAATAAGATTTAAATTCCAATTCCCCTCCTCCCTCCCTCCCACACNCCCCCCCCCCCCCCCCCCCCCCCCCCCCCCCCCCCCCCCCCACCTCCACCTCCACCACCACCCTCCTTTTGAGTCGGCGGAAGGAAGTAGGTATTTTTAAACTAACTTGACTAAAATTATCCGCCTCTGGAAAGTACTTAAATGTCATAAAAATGTTATTATTGATTTTTTTCCCTAGAAAAGCATTCCGCCTGCCTTTTTACACCATTCTTTTAATAAAGTCTTGCCTCTAAAGTTTAAACGCTACCGACTTTGGTGCTTTGGGGGTTGACTCGCAACAAAAAACATCTAACAGGCCCAAGATAAACATTTGAAAATGTAATTTGGGAGGGGTGATTTATAAATAAACAGGATGAAGTAGCCAAGAATTCCATGAAATAATTATTAAATTGAATAAAAATTTGAATTTTAACAAATTTGATTTGTGCACATTCGTTCTGATCGCGCTCGAGGTTGGTATTCACCTCACTATGTGAATGCGCTGTAGTACTTAGAGAGAGTTCCAGGTCCCATCGAATTATTGCAAAAAGACAAAGCAAAAAAGTGTCTTAATTACCTCGCAGGGAGAATTTCATGCCCGGGAAAATTTTCCCTGGAAAAGAAGACTTACATTATTGCAAAAAATAATAGCTTTTACTAGTGTGTGGGACAAATTACATCGAAAGACAGAAATCCTACATGTGATGTACGTTCTCAAGTTGAACACACCACGAAAAGGAGAGTGGGCATAGTTACACTAAAGGAAAACAGTGCCCTTGAACTCTGGTAGAGATCTCAGTAACATCGATTTCAATGTCGAAGGCTAGGAGTGCGTTAATTATGACCAAAAACGAGTGACTTCATCCGCAATTGCGACAAGGAGCATACAATGTTAATTAGATTCTGACGAGCATATTAAGTTAATTATATTAAATTTGAGGATTATCAGAGAATGAAAAGAGACACTACAACATGGTTACATTCATTTAAAAATTTAAAAACAAAACAGACTATCTTTTTCAAAACACCCAATTAACAAAACATCATCCAAAATTCGCTGAATTTGCTCAACAACACATCCACTTATCAGACTAGAGCCAGTTTAATGTATAAAAGAAAAGATATGAAACAGACATGCGTGCACAGTCAATATCCTTAACTAACTTGAAATCAGTAAATTAGTAAGCACATTGGCAATTTCGATAACTTTGAAAGGTAAACTCGCAAAAGTGTGAAATTTCGGAAACCCAGAGTGGGAAAGAGATAAATGTCTTACCGCTGGTTAACAAGGCAATTTTTGTATGTATGCTTATTTTTCAACTTTTGGCTCACCTTTTACTCGAATTATGAACGAGTGAAATACCCCGTCTACACTGGCCTTGCATCTAAAACAAATACAAAATATATATATATAACATATTTATGTATATTTTTCCCATTGTTTCAAATTATTTTAAAAAACACAAAAATTGATTTTTTGCGGGAAATTATAGATTGGCACATAAACACAACCACGAGAATAAAATACCGTAATAATTTATAAAATAAAAATTATTCTTATTCAAACAAATATCTTTCACCTAACAATCAGATGAAATGTAACTACGACTTAATTATCGGGAATTCCTAAAATATTTCGAAAAAAACCATTTTCGAGCACTAATTAGAAATTTGCTGTCACCATTCAATGAAAGTAAGTTGGTGAGAATTAGATCCACAATCTCTAATTCACTGGAAACTCATGATGATAGCTACGTCACAAGTGAATTGGTGCATTTAAGTACATAATTTTTCTACTCATTACACAAACAATAACTCGAACCATAAATGTTGGTAGTTGGATAAATTAAACTACCAAAGAAAAAAGAATTGGGGAGATTAAATCGGATCAACGGTGAGGGCTTTCAAGGCAGCTTTAGATAGTTTCAACTGAAAATAGTGTTTCAATCATATAATACGAGAATAACAAGATGTTTGTGGAGTGCACAACACCAGCGCAGTTGAACAAAGAAACCCACCACCACCATCACCACCAGACAGACTCGAAGGTGCGACAATGCTACATGTCACGATGAGAACAAGTATCGTCGTGGGCACTCAAACCTCTTAGCCGACCCACCAATCAATAATACCCGCATTGCACCTGAATTACTTATCTAGGGAGGGGGGAGGGGGTACAGAAAAGTGTCCAAAATAGACGTTTTCCACACAATGCACCTATTTCCTCCTTAATTTTGAATGGATCTTATAGTAGAGATAGCTGACGGTAAGTACCGCCCTGTTTCTGTAGCAATCCGCTACAATTCTCCTCGAGATAACATAAAGGGACACAATTGACGTTAAATTGTTTCGGGGTCGAATCCTAATTAAATCAAATCCCAGTTTAAAATCATTAGCGATAACAGGTTGATCATTAAATGAGTTTGAAACCACATTGTGATTATCCAATTAGTTGAGAAGCAATTTCTTTTACTTAAAAGTACAAGATATTCTATTTTTAAAGAAATATTAATGAAACTACTGCCGTTTTAATTACAAAAACTGGTGGCCTCTTTTTAAACTATAATTAAATTAAACGAATTTAAAGGATAGAAAGTAACGGACTGATAGGTAATGTCATGGTTCCTAATAAGAAATTATTTTTCATACTCATCTTCATTAATTGAAGGAAAGGTAGTAGTCTAATTAAATTAAAGAAGACAAGCTTACTGATGTCGATCACCATCTCGAGCGAGAACCGTATAACTAACTCCATAACCGACCGGACGGCGACGGTTTATCTGTTCACCAGTAAACTTCGTACCAAGTGCATCCGTGCTTCCACAGGATCCATTTCGAATGACACCCTATCATTAACAATTAACTTCCAGAATTCAAATTCATTCTTACGGTTTTGCAGATAGTTGTATTTAAAGTGATAGAAGTTCCAAGATCAGTGTAAATTTCAACATCAAAGCGATCATCAAAATTGTGTTCTCGAGATGAAAACAAATTTCCGTCCACTTCAATAAATTCGCCAACAAGTCGGAAGGTACAGGTTGCAAAATGAGTCGAATTCAAACCAACAAATCTAAAATAAGTTGTTAAGAATAATTAAACGAAGTAAAATACACACGTAATATTTTCAACATCGGGGAAGATAGGAAGAAAGAGACTAAGATCAGAACCATCACGGCAACCAAAGGCGGCTTTATAGACTGATTCGGTAGAGTACCACAGTTGTCGAGACTAATTATTGAAAATTAAAAAAATGAAATCAATCATACGGGGTTGGAAAAAGGACAATGTAATTCGATGGGACGAAAATTCCAACGACGATATACAGTTCGATAAAATTTGGCAGATATTCGATCTATTTCTGAGGTTTCGGTGAAACCTAAAACAAAATAATATCATATATCAAAACCTTAGTTGAAAACGCTTTTGTTTATTTTAAGTTGAAAAAAGAATAAATATATAAGTATTAATTCATTACATAATTAACATATTGTAAATTTCATTAAGTTTGACAATTTAATGTGAACATTATACATACGGGATAGGAAGATGTAAAATACACAAAGGGTTTGAAGTATAATCCACTTATGCTGCCTCATGTCTGCCGTTATAACATTCCGATGGACTTAGAGCAATTCAGATGCGTGCTAGCTATTGAAGTATTATAAACAAATCACATGACCTTAGATAGTTTATATTTAATACGAAATTAATAATATACACACTTTACGATAATCATTTAAGAGAAAAGAATCTTTTTGCTTGAATTAATAAATTAATCACCACCAATAAGTCTATCTCATATTCGTCAAGACTATTTTGCTATTTTATTTTATCTGACCTAAAATTTTTATCTAGCTACTTAGAATTTAAGATTCTTTTTGTCACAAAGCATTCTTATCAGATGAAACAAAGACAATGAAACAATATGAGTTTAATAACAAAATATTCAAAAGTTGACTTCTGGAGGAAGATCTAAATTAAATTTGAATATGCTTCTCTCTACGTAACGAAATACAATATCAAAAGGTTTGAAACTTGTTGAAATAGATCCAGGCAGCTTGATTATCGGAGTTCAACTAATTTAATTAAATATTTAACAAATACGTATACGAATCAAATATTTGTGTAGCCAGCAGCCTTAAATAACTTGATCGCAGTAATTAATAAGCTGAGCAGATGTTACAAAACCATAGACAATTTCGATAACTTTGAAAGGTATACTTCCAATGTATGGAATTTCGGTAAACTCATAGTTGGAAAGAAACAAATGTCTTACAGCTGATGATCAAACATGTTTTTTTAATTATTTCAACTTTCGGCTTACCTTTTACTCGAACTACAAACGAGTGAAATTCCCCTCCTATGCTGGCCATGCATCTAAAATAAATACAAAATACATATGCACACATTTATATTTCCCATTGTTTAAAATGACTAAAATACCAAATTAATTTTGGTGAGATATTATAGGTTTGTACGAAAACCACCATATGCACAATATTGTCTAATATTTTTAGGAATCCTTACTTACTCTAACCAATATCCTTCACCATTCATTTAGGTGAAAAAAATAACCAAAAACAGATTGTCGAGACTTCCAATTAAAGGTTCGCTTTACTTTTACCGTTCTCTAATTCATGGGGATGAATGCATCATAAGTGCATTGGCGCTTTTAAGTATATTCTTTTACTTTTCATTTTATAAACCATTTATCGTAACATAGATATTGTTATTTGGGTAAATCTAAATGCATAAAATGGGAAAGAATTAAGTAGGCCAACGAAATGCACTTTTAAATTGACTTTGTGGTTTCAATGTTAAGGGTTGTCACAGCCTTTCGAAGGGTTGCCTTCTCTTTTCGGATAGCGGTTTATGCATTGTGACTAATAAACCAGCATTTTATCTCTACTTTTTGTACCCTTAGAGGAGAAGGGGGTATTGGAAAGTGCACAACAATGAGGTGCCTGAACAGAGAAAACTCATGATAACCCAGACAGCCTAGATGGTGTGGCGTGCCACTTGTCACGTTGGGACCCAGTTTATGCGTTAGTAACAGTCATCTCGGCCAGCCACCAATCAATAATACCAGCATTGTTAAACCAGCTCTTCATTGCATTTTAACAACTAATCTAGGGACAGAATAATGTCCCAAATAAACATATTCTACACAGTGCACCGTTCACTCTATATTATTTGAGTTGATCTTACCATAGAAATTATTGGGAATATCAGGGATTTTTTATGTAGCAAACAAGGCCAATGTACTCGGTGTTAAAATAATTTCGGTACAAGATTTGTAAAAGAATTTATTCTTTAAGTTAAATTACATTTAAACTTTTATTATTAATTTGTTTATTTACATGCGAAAACTCATATCAAACTTCCTCTTCTGCCAGAAATGATTCATAAAAAATTATTTTAATTAGAACGATATATTAATAAATGAGAAATATAGTCATTATGAGAAAATGAAAACTAGTTTTAACTATTATCTACGCTGTGCTGTATAAGTTACTTTTTAAAGTCCCTAAAAAAGCAAGTTTTCTCTGTTTGAAAATTTACTCAATGCTGCTTATTTGGTATTAAACCCGGGCCTCATCGCATTATGTAAAGTAGTAAACGAATTCTGACCCTTCCTAATCAAATAATCTATCTCATATTGCAAATTGCTCATCTCCGGATTCAAGCAATAAATAAATACGAGCGAAATCAAATACTCGCTTTATATTACAACTCGGGGGTGTGAGATAGACTTATCTCCACGTGGTGCAGCCTGGGCAACGTTTACTCATACAGCAAAAAAGTCTATTACCTGACAGTTGACTTCTGACTTCAAACTACCAAGACCCCACCGCATTTCATATTCGACTAATTCCACAGTACTCACCTTTTTTCTACCTTTGTGTCTGTCTGTCCCTTTACGTCTGTGAATCATTATTCTGTCCCAACTCTCGACTTTTTGCCGCTTTGGTATTCCTCTTCCTTTCTGTGAAGCACGAAGTCAACTAAAGGGCTAGTGATACCTATCATAACGCCTGGCATTTGAAATAAATAAATATTACAAATCGACGATTAGCAAAAGCAAGTCCTTGAGTTGCATAAGTTATTTGCGTAATAATGAGCACACAGTCCATCTCATCAGCAGTCTTATCATAACAAGCAAACAAGTAATAGAACTTGGGTATTTGGAATTTCGAATACGTGGGGTACGCAACACTGTCACGGCCGAACAAAGAAATCGCATGACCAACCAAAGTGACTCGAAGTTGAGGCTATGCTGTGTCACGTAGGGACCAATCGGCGTCGTAAGTACTCAGACTTCCCAGCCAGCCACCCGCATTGTTTAGCAAACCCTCATTGTATTTCAATGACTAATCTCGGGGAGTGAAAAACATCCGAAATAAATGTGTTCAACACAGCGCACCTTTTCCATCTATATTTTTGAAGGAATTCTGGAGTAGATGTTACTGATGATATGTCCAGGCTCGTTCGTGTAGCAATTGGCTACATAATGAGTGACCTTGACGTGATTCACTAAACCTGACTTGATCTGCTCAGCAGAGACCCAATCTCACCCTGGCTCTACGATTTATTTTCATTTCGTTTCACGCGTTTAGTTGCACTCTTCCTCCTCTAACACTAATCACCAGTTCGTCAACTCACACCTTTCGTTCCCTTCCACTGTCACGGAGACAGATTTCAGTGTGAATGGCATTGGGTGTTCCTCCTTATTAGCCTATTTTCGATTCAACATACCCCCATATTTACTTCATACAACTGGAAATTATTCTCAAACTGGTGGGGTGCTACCAAGCGGGGAAACCTGTTTCAGCACACTATCGATGCCATACCATACAATGTCACATCACAAGCCCTCGGTATCATTGATGGTGCGTTCTCAGGTGAAACGTCTTCAACAACTTCTCTCTTTCTCGCCTTCCTCACAACATCCCTCCAGAGACAATCTAGACTATTCATTTTTCGAGACAATCATGGATGAAATGTCCTCCTACAAATATGGAAACATGTCTTGCTTCCAGAACTTTGCAGAACCAACCTTGACGAACTAACTGAAGTAGCCGATCAGGTTTCAAGAGCCCTACGTTCAGCTACGTTTTCATTCAATGAAAATTCCAATTCCCAACCCCATCACCCCACAATAATTTGGCTTTCTCTTCACGGCAGCTACTGTAGCGCAACTCATGTGGATGATGCAAAGAAATGTTAATCAGGCTGCAAATACCTAAAGGTCGACAATGCTACCTCAAAATTAAATTCCACTGTTTTGAAGTCGGCATTATTCCCCGTTCGGCGGCAAAATGCTTTCCTCACAGCCCACTTATTTCACCCTGAATGCTACTAACAGCCACTTTACAAACTTTCGTAACCTCTCTCTTCCAGTTGTACTATATAACTCCAAGATTTGAACATCGCAGAAACTATTGAGCCTTATTATCAACAGTCCTCAATAAAAGACAATCCCGTGAAGGAATTTGATGCCTAGGTGTTCTAAATAAACACACGATAACTCTCCAAAGAGCTTTCAGATCTCGTCGATGACTTCAACTCAATATGTGGAGGTATTCATACCTTTCTATCAGGGCATTTTCTACTGTCTCAACCAAGAGACATAACAAACGAAAGAGATAAACGACTAAACCTGCTGCTAACCAACAAAATCTGTTCAAATCAGTTACCCAACACAGAAGTTCTAAACACCGTCTTCTGCTGTGGAGACCCGCAAGAAGCCAAAGTTTCCTGAACCATCCCAACCCATTGTTGGCTTCCGAGTATTATCAACTTTGCCAAAAAGGACAGAACACAAACTCCACCATTTCAGAGACTCACTTCTTCAACTTGTGAGTGTTTTCCAAACTCCACCATCGTCTACTCTACTCAGAACCATCAAACACAAAGAGAAACCGTCCGACCAGCCAAAATCAACGCTCGAGAGGAAATTCAACCTCTATAAACTACTTGAAGTCAATGATAAGTCAAAGTCCAGCGTGAAGTCGACGACGAAAGAAGAGGCTATGGAATGTATGAAAATTTGAATCCCGAAATCAAGTAGCTGAACTCCCACCAACTAATGTCAACTATTTATAGCGAACAGTAGTTCTATACACCCCTCACCCCCCCCCCCTTTGGCCACCTTGATGACTCCCATCCCGTTCACCCTAACCTTTCCTTTGTTGCTTCTGAACCCATCTAACGCTCCTGCTCAATCCTCGAATTACCCTACCGCAACAAAAATTAGGATATTTCGACTCAAAGTTTCCATTTTCCTCTCGATTAGCAGTTTATGTAAAGTGACTAATTATTGAGCGTATTTTTCCTAATCGTTTAGTATCCTCACTACGGATTAAGAGGGGGGGGGGGGGGAGGAAGTATTGGGGAGGGCACAGTACTGCCATGGCTGAGCAAATAAATCTCATAACCACACATACAGACTCAAATCTGAGGTGATGGCTACGTCACAAGTGAATTGGTGCGCTAATTAGAAGTTTGCTGTCACCATTCAATGAAAGTAAGTCGGTAAGAATTAGATCCACAATCTCTAACTCACTAGAAACTCATGATGATAGCTACGTCACAAGTGAATTGGTGCATTTAAGTACATAATTTTTCTACTCATTACACAAACAATAACTCGAACCATAAATGTTGGTAGTTGGATAAATTAAACTACCAAAGAAAAAAGAATTGGGGAGATTAAATCGGATCAACGGTGAGGGCTCTCAACGCAGCTGTAGATAGTTTCAACTGAAAATAGTGTTTCAATCATATAATACGAGAATAACAAGATGTTTGTGGAGTGCACAACACCAGCGCAGTTGAACTAAGAAACCCACCACCACCATCACCACCAGACAGACTCGAAGGTGCGACAATGCTACATGTCACGATGAGAACAAGTATCGTCGTGGGCACTCAAACCTCTTAGCCGACCCACCAATCGATAATACCCGCATTGTTTAGCAAACTCCCAATGCATTTTAATTACTTATCTAGAGAGGGGGAGTGGGGACAGAAAAATAACCAAAATAAACGTGTTCCACGCAAAAGCATCCGTTTCCTCTATACTTTTGAATGGATATTGGTCTGTTTGTGCAACAACCCCTTGCAATTCTAAACCAGATAGCATAAAGAGTCCCACAATTATAGCCATATTAGTTCGCAGTTGATCCCTAATACAATCAGTTAACGGCTATCATGAATGCAGCGATGATAGAGTTTGTTGATTAGACAAGTTTGAAATCACCTTGTGAATTTAAGACAAACGCTTAAGAACTTTCTTATTTAGAAAGTTGAATTTCTCAGAAAAAAAATAATTTTCTCCCAGTTAATTTTAATTTCCTACTTACAAATTATAGACGGTCTGGCTTGGGAAGAAATATTAATGAAATCACTACTATTTTAGGTATAAACACTGGTGTTTCCTTTTAACCTATTATTAAATTCAACGAATTGAAAGCATAAAATTAACTGACTGCTAGGAAATTTCAGGGCCCCAACTGACAAATCATTTTTCCCCATTCATAGGTATTTGTCTAAGTAAAATTAAAGAAGACAAGCTTACTTATGTCGATCCCCATCTCGAGCACGGACTGTATAACTAACTTCATAACGATCTGGAAGATTTCGATTCATTTGTTTACCAGGGAAGCTTTCGCCTAATTCGTCCTTACTTCCACAGGTTCCATTTCGTATGACACCCTATCATTAACAATTAACTTCCAGAATTCAAATTCATTCTTACGGTTTTGCAGATAGTTGTATTTAAAGTGATAGAAGTTCCAAGATCAGTATAAATTTCAACATTAAAGCGACTATCAAAATTGTGTTCTTGTGTTGAGAACAGATAACCATCCGTTATTATAAATTCGCCAACCAGATAGAAGATACAGGTTGCGAAATGAGTCTTATTCGACCCAACAAAACTAGAATGGTAGTGAGCAATAATTAAGGGAAGTATAGTATTTACGTGATATTTTCATCATCAGGGAAGATAGGAAGAAAGAGACTAAGATCAGATTCATCACGACAACCAAAGGCGGCTTTATAGACAGAATCGGTAGAGTACCACAGTTGTCGAGACTAATTGTTGATAAATGATAAAAAGTGAGTATTAGCCTTACAGGGTTTGATATGGGACAATGTAGTTCGACGGGAATATTCATCCAACGACTATGTATTGTTCCAAATAAAAGGGCATATATTTGATCTATTGCTGTGGCTTCGGTGCAACCTAAATCCAAAATAATATCACTTATCAAAACGCATTCATCAAATTTTATACGCAAATCTCCTTATTAAAAAATATAGAAGTAAAACACTATATAAGTATTTTTAATTATATTATTTAAATAAAATAAATGCTTTGAAATGTGACAATTTTAAGTTAGCATTATACTTACGGTAAAGGAAAAAACCAAATGCGAAAAGAGCTTGAAGTAAAATCCACTTATGCTGCTCCATGTCTATCGTTATAACATTCCGCGGGGCTTATAGCAATTCAAATGCTTACGGGTTATTGAAGTAGTATAAACAAACTCCATGACCTAAGATTGTGTTTAGTATGAAACTACAACTATATACTCCTCCGAGTAATAATTTTAAAAAAATCATCGTTTGCTTAAATTAGTTAGTTACTGTGCGTTTGTTATTTTCATTCAATGCTAGTTATCCATTTTACTTAATCTGACTTAATAATTTCCTTTACCTTCATGAGACTTAACTATTCCTATTGCACTTAAGGTTATTAAGTAGCTGGAATATGCATTAATGAAGTGAGTGAACTTGAAAATATACTTTCAATACGTCTAAAACTCCATAAAACTTTCCATCGCACCACACTGGAAAGTTCCTGTCTTTCTAACGTTATGTCTGCATAACTGGGGTGTGTGATAGACTTATCTCCACGTGGTGCACCCTGGGCAACGTATACTCATACGGCTCCACGTGGTGCACCCTGGGCAACGTATACTCATAAGGCACCACGTGGTGCACCCTGGGCAACGTGTACTCATACGGCAAGTAAGTCTATCACGTGGTGCACCCTGGGCAACGTATACTCATACGGCAAACAAACTGGTGCACCCTGGGCAACGTATACACGGCAAAAGAGTCCGTGGTGCACCCTGGGCAACGTACACTCACACCTTACCTCCACGTGGTGCACCCTGGGCAACGTATTCTCATTCGGCTACCTCCACGTGGTGCACCCTGGGCAATGTATACTCATACACCTCCACGTGGTGCACCCTGGGCAACGTATACTCACGATAGACTTACCTCCAGGTGGTGCACCCTGGACAACGTATACTCAAACGGCACGTGGTGCACCCTGGGCAACGTATACTCATACGGCTCCACGTGGTGCACCCTGGGCAACGTTTACTCATACGGCTCCACGTGGTGCACCCTGGGCAACGTATACTCATAAGGCACCACGTGGTGCACCCTGGGCAACGTGTACTCATACGGCAAGTAAGTCTATCACGTGGTGCACCCTGGGCAACGTATACTCATACGGCAAACAAACTGGTGCACCCTGGGCAACGTATACACGGCAAAAGAGTCCGTGGTGCACCCTGGGCAACGTATACCATACGGCAAAAAGTCTATTAACTGGCAGTTGACTTCTCACGTCAAACTATCATCACACCACTGTATGTCATATTCGACTGCTTCCCGGTGCTTACCTAACCTTTTTTTCTACCATTGTGTCTGCCTCTTTTACATCTTTAAAACACTCTTCTGCGCCCCCCCCCCCCCCCCCCC
>UZAE01013632.1:0-20546 GCA_900617975.1 Rodentolepis nana | reverse complement strand
TCAGTCATATGCTTGTCATAGTTACACATCTTGGAATTTACCTCATATTGAACCAATAAATTATCTTCATTATTGGCATAAAGAGGGAATTAAGAAATAAGTTGATTCATTGGAATTAAGGGAATGTCTTTTATGCGCTTAGTGAAGACCACTAGGAAGCAACTCTGCGAATGAGACTCATGTGGCAAAAATTTCATTCATCTTGAGTCTTCATAGATCATTGAAGTGAAAAATTTTGTACACTTAGATACTATACCCTCGAAAGTGCTGTTCTTACTTTGCATGTGACTACGTAGATTTATATATTTGACCTGGGGTGTGCGATAGACTTACCTCCACGTGGTGCACCCTGGGCAACGTATACTCATGCGGCAAAAGTCTATTAACCGGCATTTGACTTCTGACTTCAAACTACCACGACCCCTCTGGTTGTCATATTCGACCCCTTCCACAGTACTCACCTTACCTTTTTCTCTACCTTTGTGTCTGTCTGCCTCTTTGCATCTGTGAATCACTCTTCTGTTCCCCACCCCTCGACTTTCTGCTACTTTGATGAACCTTCCCTCTGTGAAGCCCGAAGTCACCTAAATGGTAATGATATCTATCAAAACTCCTGCCATTTGAAATAAATAAATATATTTGACCTATTATTACTAATGAAATTGGCAAATATTTTGTTAGAAGCGTTTTCGCGTTCATTTATTTGCTGATCTGTCAGGTGTTCCTTCGTGAAGACTTCAACGTTTTTTTGCTGTGCAAAAGGCGAAAGAAATGTCCAACCTTATCCGAATGCAAATTCCCTGCGCAGAATGCGTGCTCGGAAAGTGTCGCTTATTCGGGATTGAAATTAATTTAAGTAGATGCTTTAAAAATTGTTAGAATTGAAAAAAACGCAACATTTTGATATATATTATATATTTCTAAAAAAATATTAGCAATAAGCCGCAAATAAACGAACAGGCCTTCCAATCCCAATTGAAAAATTTATAATTTTCTTAATATTACAAATAGCGACCTATAAACTAATGAATTTTAATTCAATTAATTATTCAATTCACATCTTCAAAGCCAGATTCATCTTAGCCATTTTTCGAAGTTACCTAAAGGCACTATGTCACGCTTCTGCCAGAGAATTACTTGCACTTAATTCTGATTGGTTAATATTGTTGCATGCGTGTAGATTTGAGCGTATCGCTTACGCCAGACGTACGCAACACTTCAGGACAAATAGGTGGGAAGGGGTGATTTGCGCACAATTTTCATTTTGCGGCTAAATGATCCAGTCAACGGTGTCTCATCAAATGCAACCTTGTGTTCAACCTTCTTTTTCACAACTTTCAGACAGAACAATGCCATTTCATATTTCCAACACAAATCGACTGTCTAGGCGTGGATTAGGTGGAAAGTGCAATGGGCTAGAAAAGGTTTGTTTTACCAATAAAGTGAATACAATTTTAAAGGTATTTATTTGATTAAACTATTAAGAGCAGAGGCGCAAATTTGATTAGTTATAATATTTGAACAAGGATTAAAAGCTCTATTTTTCAGTCTTTTAAATTTATTTATTTATTTAATTCAATTTCATATCCTTTCTTAAACCTAGTTGCCAAAGCCTCAAATGGAAAAAAAGCGACGAGAGCGAATAAATGCATCGTTGGAAATGCTGAGACATCTGGTGGCAGAACCTATTCTCAAGCAGGTATGGCTGTGTTTGTCGTGTTAAAAATTTTCTGCTCTTATTATCACTATTTACTTAGTACTGCAAGCTCAATAAGTTTTTATTGATCGTGCAGCAATTACGCCGATCAATAGAAATAGTGCTGGCGTCATATTTCTTTGTTAAAAAGATATTTGAAGGCTTCTGCCTCATATTCAGTAATCGAATTGTCAAAGGCGCTGAGACGAGGGTGTGGCATGGTTTCATGTTGACTATGTCATAATTCAGTGTTATTCTAATAGTCAATCAATTACTTTTACTGATTTCTGATAGATACACAAGGAACTTACAAACAGCTATAACCCCCCCCCCCCCCCCCCCCCAACCCTCTCCAGCTACATTGTTTTTATTAATTCTCTCCATCATTCGACTCACTCTGGGCTGAGATTTATTACACCTCCATTCCATTCTACCTCTCTCATTTCTGAGCATTGGTCCAATGCAATGCAGTCAATCTTAGCCCTTGTCTTTCATTTGGGGAGATTGTAAATTGTATAGGTCGATACCCCCCCCCCCCAAACTTGCCTTGATAAAACTCTTGAATCAAATCTATTGACGGCTTGGTATTTGCTTTTCATTCACAAACGCCTCAATATACCACCCGGAAAAATTCTTCCAACGAGGTGCCTGAATGCGTATGCATAAGCGAATTAACTCTAAGCTTTTATGTTGTTTCTTTTTTTATTGAAAAAAAACTGTTATTTCCTTTGTTCTCTTTTTTTGTAGGGAGCTGAAAAACTCGAAAAAGCCGATATTCTAGAACTTACAGTGCAGTATTTACAATCATCAGCCTCTCGTACGTACATGCATTGATGGCTTTATAGTGAAATCTTTCTCGCTTAGGCCATGATATCCATAGTCCTTATCCAGTCGAGTTAAAGAGGAATATCAATTTATTATTTTTTGCTTCAGATAAACCCTGGATCCAGTGGATAAATAGCGCCTGGACCTATTTCCTGGCGGGTTATACATCATGTGAAGAAAAGTTGCGCCACTTTGTGGAGTCTACAGTTTCCATTAATTATTCAGGAGTTGAAATGGCATCTCTAGTAACGACAATTGAATCGCAGAAACTTCAAGCTGTTCACAACTTCGTAAATGCACTTGCTCAACAATTCGGCTCGTCATCCAAACCCCCAACTTCAAGCACAGAAACGAATGCTACTCTTATGTCTAAGGGTCGCGCACGTGAAAGAAGTGCTGTTTGGAGACCCTGGTGATAACGAATCTTAATATTTATATGCACATGTGTGTATTTTATTCGTATTATTTTATTTCACATAATCGACCAGTAAATAAAGGTGTTTCGAAGTTTAGCAGGTGATTTGACTTTATAAGTGGTTCGTTCTGCCTACACAGGTTATTTTTCGGCATTTTTTTATTTAAATTAAAAGTGAACTCATATGGTTCACCCAGCCAATACAACCAGTTCTCCGTCAAGATCGAAGAAGGGCATTGGAGTGAAATTACCACTGCGGGGAACTCCGCGTGATGGATTTTTTTGTCCCCTGTTTTAGCGTTGAAGGCTCTTTCCAAAGCTGAGTTTGCGAATTGAACGGATATCTGGAGTCAGGGGTTAACTAAGTAAGTTCCTGTGTGAAAGTACTTTACAATTAGAAAAAGCACATTTCGCCTTAAGCTATTAAGAAGTAAGCAATTTCCTTTTAAGAAGGTAAGCCTCTTTCAGCTTTCCGCGCTTTTCAGACCTCTAAACTTGATTTGGTTATAAGCGAATAAATAGGTCTGAATTGCTCGGTAACAATGTAGCCATTACTGACATTTGCGCTCGTCATGGTGACACTTGCGCTGTTTTGACAACTGACACTCTAGGGGGCCAGGTGTGTGTGTGTGTGTGCGTGCGTGTGCGCGGTCACGACTGTATCGAACTGCCCCACTTTACAGCAGAATTTTTCCCAAATCAGAAAATACCTTTTCACTTTATTAAATGACCCGACAGTCCTCTTAATTACTTATAGAGGGGGCAGCTTTATTTCTTATATGGACATATTTTAGTACCACTCGAGCTTTACAACTCTCTGCAGACGGTTTATCGACCTCGGCAGGTAATTATACTGCACAAAATAGTATTTTCACATTGAAAAATGGATATATATATATATATATATATATATATATAATAAGGGGATTCGTGGTGAATAAGCAACTGGTGATCTCTCAGGGTCAGATTGGAGAAATCGAATTCAACTAATAATCATTCACGAGTACAGTAAACATTTGACCAGATTTCCAAGCGGACAAGACATAGTACGCAACAGCGGGCGACTAAATTAGTCGAGATTGATGCGTGCATGAGATAAAGCGGAGGCTGTTTAAAACCACATCCCGAAATTTAAACTACAATTCTCTCCGAAATGATCGGCCGACATCCTTTATGCCCTCGCATCCGTCATCGTCCATTTTCGGGTCGAATACTAATGATTTCACTGATGCAACAAAATGGATGGTGAACTAAGCTCAATTCATGTCTCTATACTGATCTGTATCTGATTAGTAAAGGCCAACTCCAAAACTCTCTAAAAGTTTCATTGCCACCTCTCCTCGTCGAGGTCTCCAGAGGGGAATCTTGACTTCAGTCAATCATCCAGGAGTTTGACTATACCATTGAGTCTGCACTATTCCATCCACTACGGCCACACCAAAACACAGTGGAATAGAGATTTGACACATTTATTAAACACCAATAAGAGAGAGAGTGTGTGAGTGTGTTTGTGATCGTCAATATCAGCATTCCGGGGGGATTTTGATTGCTTCAGAGAGAGAGAGAGAGAGAGGAGCGGTTCCACGTATCCTAAATGGTAATTTTAAGCTATCCTAATCTTAGTCAAACCATTATTTTCGTAAATATTTCTGGACGAATTCGTCCATATTCGCCACTGACATATCCATGGATGATTTTGACTTTTCCAAGGCCAAAGAGGCCTCACTGAAGGAGGCTAGCAATAGAGCAATGAGTGACCTAAAAGCCTCGTTTCTATTCACCACATCCTCGGAGTTGGACGAATTCGCCTCCTTGCCTATCTTCGACATAGCGTTTTTTTTCAATAAAAAATTAGTTTGTTCATAATTTTATGCAAATATTAAACAAAAAATATAAAACTGATTCACACATTTTTTCAACTCCTGCTGTCTTCTTATGCGTTGAACTATAATTCATAAGTTGCCTAAGAAACGCAATTAGAACAAACCTAAACTTCTAGAGCCATTGTCATGTACGCTATCATCTGAAGTCATGTATGCAGAAGGGTGATCTTGGGCACTACTCGCAACTGGGGGAGGTCTAATAGGCGTATCGTTTCCAATCGAGGAAAAATCCAGAACTCCTCTAGGCCTATTAGTTGGTGAGAAATTTCTCGTAAAATCAATTTCAATGTCTCACTTTTTCTTTGGAGTAGATGTCATCTCCCCAGCTGATATAGATTATTTATTATTATCATTATTATACATTATAAAAACAGCAATGTATTCATTTACTAAAATGATTCTTACTCATATTCCGGACATCAGTTGCATTATCATAATCTAAAAATATTTTTTTTCCGCTATCAGCCAAATAAAAATAAACGAACCATCACCAAAGAAATTGAAACAGACGCCCTCAATGTAATCGACAATTAATCCCGTTTTTTCGATAAGTGCTTGAGTATTGCTTAATCCTTGGGGAGTTTCATTAATTAGATTATTTAGAGTGGCACAAAGCTGACCGAGATCTTGATGGGACTTAAGAACTCCAACTGAAAGTTTCAAATCATGCAGAAATTGTTGAGCTCTGCCTATTTTTTTGATTGTCATCTTGGAGAGGCGTTGCAAGTGAGATATAGGTTTTCTCAAACGCAACTCACTCCTTCTTGTCGGCCATTCTGAATTCGATTCTACGGAGTCATTTCTGCTACTAGGCTCTGAACGACTGCAAGAACGAGACATCTAAAGACCAGATTTTTCCCTATTTTATGCTGCTTTTGCGTTCAGGCGAATTCCTCGCTTTAAGGATCAGTGAGGTTCACGTGCATTCGTCAATAGCGTGTTATTGATTTGAGGTGAGGTTCAACCTTTTACGATATTTTTGACAACGTGCTATCTCCACTTCAAATATTCATCATTCTCATCTTTTCATAAATTAAATGCATGCCTGTGCATTTCTACCATTTTATATGTATGAGAACATAAAACCCTATTGAATGTAGACTTTTGTTGAGGAAACCTCATGATTTAACAAACTCTAGACTGACCTCCACTTGGCTCTCCCTGGGCAACGCATACTCATACGGCAAAAAAGTCTATTAACTGGCAGTTGACTTTTGACTTCAAACAAACACCACCCCCAACTATATGTCATATTCCACCACTTCCACAGTGATCATCTTACATTTTCTCTGCCTTCGTATCTCTCTGTCTCTTTTGCATCCGTGAAACACTCATCTGCTCCCCCCCCCCTTCGACCTTTTGGGCATTTGATGTTCCACTCCTCTGTGAAGGCCAAAGTCAACTAAAGGGTTAATGATAACTATCCTAAAGCCTACCATTTGATATAACTAACTTATTGCTATCCAAAAATGGAATTTAAGCAGAGAATCTAATCTAAGAAACGGTTCTGTGCACGGCTCTCTACGCAATGACTGTCATTTGGAAGAGAAAAAAAACAGAATGAGGTTTTACAGTCCTGAAATGAAGGTTGAATTAGATGGACCTTGAAGTTGTTTGCCTTTAGCCTATGCCTTCACTACGGCAACAGATTAAAGGAAGGACAGAAGCGAGGTTTAATCTTATCAGTCTGCTAAATACGAGACTATGGCAAATGGATTGGTCTGTAGTTGCTGTTGGTTACCACTACTGTAGATGCGGTGATCACAGAGGGATGATACGCAAAATTTCCAGAGATCACAATTACTTGGGAGGTAGAGAAAAATAAATAGGTTTAGACGACAGCGAAAGTCTAGTCCGTCTGGACACAGTAACTCAGCGAGTGAACAGCACCAAGTTCCTATGAGTGTGTGAAGTTCGGGTTTTTTAATCGCAGGTGAAAAATGTCATGAAATATTGTGGCGATTCCAGGAAATCAGCCATTTGGTCGCTAAAATATCCTCCATTAGAATTATGGGATAGTTTGATTGCATCTTGGCGAAAATTTAGATAAATACTACTTTTTTAAAAGCAACGATCTGCATGTTCTTATCCACTTCCGGTCCAACTTAAGCTTAATTTGATTAAGTTTACAAGATTGAGTGATGGTAACACGTCAAGTTGCTGAGTTAGAGAAGTATCGGAAGACCTTCGCTTTCGAAAGCATTAATTTGTTCTGCTATTTCATATTTCTACTTAGTACAAATCAGTAGCGGTTGGTTCTAAAGCAACTAAACCTCTGAATGTTTCTTATCATTCTGGCATTTTGCACGTAACTATGCTACTATCAAGCTTAAAACCCAATAAAGATATGCCCTTATTTCCTTTAGAATAGTTTATTCAAAAGCCCTATAATGTTGGAAGCATAAACGACTCATAGCGATAGCGAAATGTCTTCCATTTTTAAGTGATTGCATTGTCTATTAGAAAGTTGAAAAAATGTTCAAAGCACTTAACTCGGATAGGGGTGAAGGTAACGTGGAATCGCTCTTACGAGCTACTTGCATTCGCCACCTCTCTGATTGACCAGAACTAACCAGCGCGATTTGTCATCTACACCGCCAGTCATTGATCCAGTGACTTCAGACTTGACAGAGGAGAGTATTAACTATTGTGCTGCTGTTGCAAAATCATCTTTTAATTCATTTCGAGTATAGTTAAAGTCCTCCTTCCAAGAGTTTATTTTCATTTCATGACTAGCTTTGGCCAATCCTAAAGCCAATATTCGGGACTACTTATTAGGGAGCCTTGTAACGGGTTTAATTACAGCGATCTTACATTAAACGGAACCATAAGAAAAGGCGAGATTTGATGGCAGAGAGGAACCGTGAAAAGTCCCAAGATTTTATGCCTACCAATCGGAAACAATACACGCCTTATATTAGCTTTGCTAAATACTATTTTTCTTGCTATTGGCTCATTCATATTCAAAGTATTCATTCTACGGCACTCACATTTGAATGCAACCTCTGACTCAAAATCACATCATTCTGAACATTCTTATTTAATCTTGAGGCAATTCTGGCTCTATTACTTTTCCCTAACGCACCCTTTTTTTAAGAACTTTCCAAATCATCCACCAATTCACGATATTGAGCCATGGCTCACAATAATCGATTTCACTTTGCCCCCACGTTGAGCCGTCAGTAGCACTCTATTAAATAAATTAATAAATATATATATACAGGCACACATACAAGCAGACGCAGAACAGACCACTATCCATCGCAAAATAGTTCTGACCCATCATTGGAATTCTTACCTTACCATTCCACATCTCTCATTACTTAAATTAATTCTACATTCCTTTACCTCACCAATCAACTCTTCGTCTTATGGTTTAAAAGGTATCGACTGCTCCACTTTGGAATCCTTTGTCAGGGCACCATATTTTCTCGTTTCCATTGTCTTGAATTCACTTTCAAGCTCTGAAAACAACCGCATTTTCATATCTCAAAACAAAAAAATTTATTTGACAGAGATGCATTGATTTCAGACAAAGGCCTTTGCTTTTCTCTTATCAGTGTGGACCGAATACGAAGTCAAGAAGTCCGATGTCAAGAGAGCGCTCAAAATCCTCCGTAAATTCATTCCTATTGAAACGCGGGGGCACAAGTGGCATTGTCTAACACAATAAATTGACGTTAGCAACCCAACATTGAAATTAATTCAAGTAATTAGACAGACATAAAATCATAACTATTATCATATCTATTAGCACAGAACTAACCGCACGTTTCTCCCTATCCTGACGTATTTTCCTATCCATTTGTTTCCGATTAACAGCCTCAAGAACTTTAGCCTCTTGTTCTCTACGCCTAGACTCCGCAACGGCTACATCCCGTTCTCGCTGTTTTCGCAGCGCCTCCTCACGCTCCTTTATTGCTATCTTCTCTGCAATTACTGTCGACAATCTTGACTGGAGTTCGGCCTCACGCACAATTTGCGCAGCTGCTGGATTCGTTGACAAGAAATTTCGCGCATTGTCCCCGTCATTCACGAAGGTTCCGGCGCTTCCGACAGTTCGCAGATTTGTCTGTTGGGGGGATTGCGAGTCAGTAGTTGATAGTTGACTTGCCGATGCAACAGGTGGAAGAGATTTCTGAGGAGCAGAAGCAATAGGTCCCAGCTCTTCTTTCTTTGTGACCCAAGCGGGATGGAGAACAGAGGCGTTTTCACCACAATTGTCCTCATCATCGGTATCAGAGGAATCCTGCTTAGAAGGCTGTAGCAACGGTGTCGCTGACGTATTAGATACGACAGTTGGGAGAGACTTGCCAGGCGTGAATTTCAAAGGAGCGTGAGGAGGTTGAACAGGAGTAGTAGCCATGGATGCGGAGGACCCCTGTTGACCCTGTAACACACCAATCACGACTGGCTTCACATTACCTGACCGGCTTTCACCCTCACCGTCACCTATAAGCAGCAATATAATGTTACAAGCATATTATACGTGACAGCAAGCAAGACAAAGCTTTCTTTAATTAAGAGATTTAAAGATCTGTACAAAAATGCATTGAGAATATGGGGAGGCTGGAGGCTACGGCAGAAGGGGTGGTTTATACAAATCCTCCGACCGGGAAAAAGACTATGAGATAATAGAGGTGGTTGCAAGCGCGAGCCAATATGTAAAGTTAATTAAAAAGGGTTAGGGAGGAATAAACACGATAGTTTTGGTGTGGGTACGTGTTGTATAATGTACAGGTATAGTTACATGAAAGTGACGTCACATGCCAAATTGCGACATTCAAGAGACAGACACCGATACAATAATTTCGTACATATAGTATTGGGAGGGTCAACAACTTATTGCAGCGCATCAGGCACGGAGATAAAGAAACAGAGATTGGCAAAAGGAGATTAAACACCTACAGACAAATAAGGGTAGGGAGCGAGATATATCATCTAAGTAGACTCACTATCCCCCTTAGAATCATCCGATTCGCTGCCACTGGATTCAGAATCCGATTCGGAATCGCTTGAGCTCGAATCACTCAAGCGGTTTGGCTCTATAAAGGATGCGAAAGTCACACAATTGTACAATACAGAAAGTAACGGTTGAAATACAATGCACACACCGTTTCCACCTATCTCCATGGGACCCAAATGGGGATCAATATGCTGCTCGTCTTTCTTTTTCAAGGTATCCTTTGTCGAAACGCCAACACCGCTGCCGGAATTGCTCTTTTTATTGTACTTACGAGCAGGTTTGGCCTTCTGAAGAACGGCTTTGACGTAGCGCTCCAATTCCCGTAGAGTTGAGTGCTGGAGAGTCTCAAAGTCTATTTCAATCTCATCAGGATTACAATCCCTATGAGAAGGCTCGCGCTGTTGAATGATTTGCACAACCCGACCTAATTTTTCTCCAGGAAGTTTGTTAATATCTAAGGAAAGTTGACGCTTCTCGTCGTAAGTCATTGGCCGAGCGTTGGCATCAGAAACGAAGCTCTCATCAACTCCATACGGTGGCACTGGAATAGCAGCGGTAGTAGCACCACTGGGTAAACCCGCAGCAGAATTTGGTGCAGGAATTGCAGCAGCAACCGCATTCGGATAGGAAGCTATACCTAAAGAGGTAGATATGTAAAATATCCCAGCCGGTCGCACTTACTTTGAGGTTTTCTCCTTGGTTTCTGGGGAGGTTTGGGTTTTCTGTTAGTCTGATGATCGTCAAAACCGGACAGACCAGTGGAATTATGTACACTAACCGGATCTAGAGGGGAAAAATAATAATAGCAAGAGCTTGAAAAGATCCCGCGTAAAAAGCATACCTTTCTTGGCAGACTTAAGCATCTGAATAACTGAGGGATCATTCATCATTGTCATCAGATGGTTAACAGAAGTGGTCAATTTTTGCATATCCTCACTGGCCTTAGAAAGAAGAGTGAAAAGACGTTGGTGCTCTTTGGTGATGTGGTTAAACATCCCCTCGACTCCTTCGGGTGGATCGTCAGATATTTTAGCAAAACCCTCCTCAAACACACTTTCCAGGGCCTTTCCCATGGCGCCGATTTCATTTTCTGCTCCATTGTATCTATAGCAATTATCAAACATCAAGCGGATATCCGCAGCAAAATCATCCTTCGTTGCATATTCTCCATTTTCTAGCTTGCTTCTAACAGTGCTTAGATCCATCGGATGTTGAATAATGGAATAATAATCAGAAAGACCCAATCCAACCACATCAACTGGCTTTAAGAAAATTACATTGCAATGCTGCAAAGAAAAAGCCAGATTAAGTGGCGTTTAAAATAGAAAAAAAACAGCCTACCTTAAGCCTGTTGGAGCAGAGATCTTTCAAGAGATTACTGCACTGTTTCAAAGATTCACTCAATCGCACTCTTCTGTTTGGTACACGCTCTTCTACTTTGGGTCGCTTGATCGCTCGTCGCTCACGACCTTCATCAATTGAATGAGGAGTTGAAGGAACATCATCAATGGAATCAGATTTCCTTTTAGGTGGTTTTTTATTTACAGGAGCTTGAATTGGGACAGTAGCAGACGAGGTTGGGCCAGGAACTAATGTGGAAGAACCATTCATATCTCCCTCATTATTCATCGCAGACATAGATAAACTAGAATCGGTAGAGAGATTTGATGGAGCAGGACGGCTGGTAATGGATTTTTGGTTGATAATCTCAGCCTCGGGAGTAGGAAGAGCTTTCAATTTCTCCCGGGCCAATTCCTCCAATTTCTGCGCCATTTCCACCACATCATCACCTGGTTTGTTAAAGATGTAGCAATTGTGGAACATCGAAAATAAATCGCGCAGACAGTCCTCCGCTCGTCGATAATAGGCCAAATTCAACCTTTGCTTAATAGATCCCAAATCCATGGGGCACCGAATAATTTTGGGGTAGTCGGGAAGATTTAGACCTTTGTGATCCACAGGTTTTACAAAAGGCCATGAAAGTTTGTGTTTTAACAGAGGTGGAATGACAGATTTTTTAATGTATTCCAGTTGATTCGTAGTTATCTTTGGAGCACGTGGCTTCACGCCTGACGCCTCCATCATATGAGGGATTATGTCCAAATGAGATCTATGTAATAAGTTATTAATATAAGATTCCTGAGAAAAACCCGAATAGTCAATGACAACAAAATAGCAAACAGTCAAAGACGTTTTATTTTCCAAGGTAACTGTCTATTAGTATAATGAAAACATAAATTTATTCAAGGAATCAAAATGTGTCAAAATATGTCAAATAAACATATTTTGAGCAGGAATTAATCGATTGTGCACGTAAAAATTTTAAATAACCCTTTCATTCAATTATAACACAGAAAACACTCACCGGCAAAATAAATTCAACCCAAAATGGCTATCGAAACTAACTCAACAGGACCTCGCCTGACACATTTAAACACTGAATTCAAAATTTTTGATTGATTTAAGGGAGCGGTTTAGCACAAAACTATGCATAATTTTAAAATAAATTTCATTTTAAGCAAATTGTTTTACTTTTTAATGCAAACTATAGTTTCATAGCATTAAGATCTATGAGCACGGAACTCAGGCTTTGAATGTTAAGTTAAACCACTAATCTAATTAAATTGTATATATTTTGGACAATCCTAACCAATATTTTTTACTTAAAGTTGTGTTAATTCCTTGTGCACAACAGTTCGTACAGGACACAATTGCTAGATAACCTTAACATCAGTCATGATCCTGTTAACGCTTATATTCACTACATTTCTGGTTTAGTTATGAAAAAATAATTTTAAATTGTGCATAAAAGAACTTCTAAAGTTATTTGTTCCATAGATGAGAGATTGTTTTTTGAATTAAGGTTTTCAATCTCAATATTTTCTTTATTTCGAAACAGAAAATATTCTTTTTCTTTCTAAAACCCGTCATTATTGGTATCAGATATTATTTTTATTAATTCCTATAAAGTATTTACACTGCTTTAATAAAACATGGTTCCTTTGAACTATTCCCTCTTTGCCTTGTTTTTGTCTAGAATATTTTATGTAAGATTTAGATTAAAAACACAATTCATGATGATGCCTCCTACCAATCTTTGTTCAGATTTCATCATAAAATTATCTTTGAAGTTTGGCAAGGCTGTCAACTTACAAATGGATTTTTATGTCGAACAATATGTAATGATAATAACTACCTTTCTCACAAACAAGCTTTTCTTATTAAATTTTTTGCATTAGAAAAAACTTCAATCAGTTTTCTCAGTTATTATAAGTCTTCGGATTGGTTCGAGCATTGTAATATCCATTATCACTGATTACGCTTATAATCAAAGTAACTGTATGTACAGCCTTCTAAGGTTTAAAAAAGGTCTATATTAATAAAGGCTTGGCATATGCTGTCTCTACAACTCAAAGATTCCAGGTCCACGCACAAGTTAACAAATATATTGGCAAAAGTTAGTGGGTGCTTATTCATTCATGGTTGTGATATGGGTCGCGTTTCGATTGAGAATTTTCGGAGACCTTTGTCATGAAATTTATTAAGAATCAAATTGACGGTTAATTAGACACAAATAAAATGCCACCTAACTTTAGGGTTTGCACTCTTCCCTATTTCAGCGAGTACCTTTTAATGCTTATCGTGTGTTTTGCGTGCTTTGAGCGATTAGTGAACAATTTAAATATACAAACAATCTGAGCTTCTCCGTTTATTAATCATTTTTAATACCATGGACATATTTGGATAAAACGATTTTTTCGTTCTTGGATTAAGCAACCGCATTTATGCTAAGAATTAGCCAAATAAGAGACGAGAAAGTAATTCAAAATCCATATTACAGAGTTCAAAAGCGAACAATGAAAAATGAACGTGAACATGTATCTCTCAAACAAACGGGACTAACAGGCAATTTCCCCTGAATAGGAGAGGATTTTTTCTGTGGATTTGGGGTCTAGGATTGTAGAGGAATTCTCACCATTTTCATCTGTGTTTTCCCCATTCTCTGCAGGAACTTCCGTAAAGAGCGTGCATCCATCTTGTTCTTGCTGTTCCAGTTTATCGCTTTGAGTAAATTGTGCATTGTAATTATTATAATTTGAAACATTATTGTATGTCTGACTTTGAGAATTGTATTGTGTATTTATCCGGGTTGAATGAAATCCAAATACAAAGCCTAAGCCATTATTGCGCAAATTAAGAAATCGCATTGCGGAATCTGAAGAGTAAAATAAGCACCTACTACATTAATAGAACAGGTAAAATATGCAAAGATAATACCAATTTATTCAATGAAGTAAGTTGAATGCCTAATAAATGAATTTGTTTCAAATTTATACGATTACCCCGGCGAACTATTTTTCTCTCGGTAGACTGCTTCCCGATGTCAATTTACGGAATAAGACAGCTTGACTAGAACATAGATTATCTAAGCTATTACGATGGAGTCTTTAACTAAATTTATCGGGACCTAAATATATTCAGCAATCTAAAATAATCTTCTTTGCATAAAGCAAATACATTGGTCTTCAAATAAGAGCAATTTAAATTCGAGTCTCATAACTCTACGCAACATATTACTTTAACATTGATAGAACACGGACATGAGAGAGCCATTGTGAATAGTACCAGTCACACTCACAATTTCGAAATATCGTTTATGATTCAATAAGGAATAAAGTCCAGTCAGCCTGTGTCGAACACTAGAAATCAATATTTGCTGAAGCCAAATATCACCGCTAAGGGGAGTATGTGGCGTAGACAATTCAAATACTTGAACAAGTCTAGGCTCGAGCATTCTGGAATATTAAGGAGCAAATGAGGTAATGAGTGTAGACCTCTCGACCAATCAATAATAGTCGCAGGTTCAGCGTATTCAAAACGGTACCTGATGACTAAGCTCCATGTCAACAAACAGTACCCTAAAAAACGCGTTCCACGCCATACGTCTGCCATCTCTTTATCATTAAGACAGATAATCTAACTACAGGAAACTTTCCATACCAGGGGATTTGGCTAAGGAGATTACCAATAGTAAGTCAAGGAGGATTCGTTTAACAATAGCTACAAATGGTTGGCAGACTTAGCTAAATGCAATTTTGTAATGAAGATATGAATGTAAAAAAATCTATTTATCTTTTTTTTGCATTTTTTTGAAGTACGCAGATAAATAAATGTTTCTGAAAGAAAATATTTATCAACTCATTTTAACAAGAACACATTCTTCAAACTTGATCTTTTGCAAAATCCAAGTACCCTTGAAATCTTAAACCACAATGGTCGGGCCGTTGAAGTAGCATTACTTTTCAAACTCTAATCCCAAATCCTTTAAGCATAAATGATATTATTCTGCTCAGTTCAAGATTAGTTTGCTTGATGAGTCTGACATAGTTCAAAATCGCAACGTGTCATGGTCAAAACTTACATTTTGCTATTTGCTGCTGGCGTAGGAGCTGCTGCAAGAGAAATGGTTGAAGAGATTGACATCCAAGACTTTTCCCACTATTTGGAAGATCAATTTGATTAAATAATCCGTTAGCGGTAATAGCCATGTAATTATTAGGAGGAAATCCGAATTTGTTTCTATAAAAATATTCTTGATTGCTGTAATCATGCATTTCACATGATTGCCTGCATGCATTGCTTAGACACAAAAAGTATTTAACTTACCTAGTTTCAGTATCGTAGCCTAAATATGGGTATCCATTATCCTGAGATCCTTGCGCCTCTGACTCGAAATTACTCAATGAGTCGATATTCTGATAAATATAAGCATTTGCAGAAGCAGCATTGGCCTAATAACAATTAAAAACTCAGTTTGTTTAATCTCTTACCATGGCTCTGTACCATCTAAAAGTCTAGAGAAGAGTAAGCATAAATTAAAAAGAAAATACAAAACTTACATTTCCCAAATTCGTACGATTTAGCAAATATGACGAATAACGTTTTGCATAGCCGTTAATAGTTTTAGAAGGAGTATAATTGGCTTCATTTAGCATTGAATTGCTATTTTTTGATGAACTGGCATTTTCGCCATCTGCATGATCACCTTTAAGTGTTGTTCTGAATACTTTAGGCTGAAAAACCTTTACCTATCGAAACAAAGTTACCTCATGGTCTAATATTGAATTGGTTCGAAGACCAACAATGTCCAATAACTTATTAAATGCTGATAAATCGCTTGCGGGATTTTGGTTATGAACATGAATACCTAAACTACTCTCAATTTCACGAAGTGTGTGAATTTTGAGTTGTTTTTCTGAAAATATTGTTTAAGTAAACACCTTACGCTTGGTTACGCTAGGAGAAGTCAAATTTTTGCCAAATGTTTCCAAAGCGTCAGATTTTCTGTTATTATCTACAAAATTTATGGTGTATTGAATCATACCTGAGTTAGTTGATTTGACACAATCCGAAAAAATTTCTGACAATATGTTTTCAGTTAAAATAATCATACCCTTTTTAGAAGTATCGGAGCATTCGATTTTATAAATGGCTTTATCATTGATCTGCGGAATTTTCATATCTTCGAAGTCCATCAAGACGTCCAAATTATCAGGGCCTTCATTATACCAAGCAGGTTTTTCCTATGCGAAAAAAATTAACCAAATGTTTAATTATGATGCTTTTTCAATATAATCCCGCGTAGGTGCCCGTTGTTCTCTTGAACTGGTATTACTGTATATATTAATATTTCTTTTATAGGAAGGAAAATGCCTGTTCCTATCAGATAGAGACCTAGGGTAACCCCGATGATTCCTGTCAATTGAGAACATTTGAGAGGCTAAATTTATTTATAGAAATAGCAATAATACAAGTAAGAGGATCTTTGTGGTAATAGTTGTTTAGGATATTTCTTCCTATTTTAGCCATAAGGTTGCGATCACTTAAAAATGTAGGAGGGTCATACTCGTTGCAATGCTTTCTAAGATTCAAGAGTTGTTTCTGAAGGATTATAAATCGTCAAAAGTTACCCTTGAGTAAACACGGCAAACGTTATTTTGTTTTTCAAAAAATGCATTTTTTATTGCAGTATCAAGTAATTTTACATGCATAGCTCCCGACTTTATGAATCACGAAATCTAACAAAGAAATCGTAAAACGCGCGTTATATCAAAGCACAATAAATAAGCACACACGCTTTTATGAGCAACTAAAAATATTCACTAATTTTCTGAAAACGATGCAACAATGGATATTCTAAAATTAATTTATTCAGATGTTGGACAGTTGAACTTCATCACAAGTCCATCTATTTTGTTTACATTTACCATTCCAATTACATTTCTCTTAACTGCTGTAATTTGGAACTCGCTTATTTTCTTTAAAACGTAAGCATTAGAAACTCGAATTACCTATTAGCTCTCTCTTAGTATCTGAAATCGCTTCTCGCCTATAATAATAGATACTATATTGCAATGCAAATTAATGACGAAGTAAAACCGTTATTGTTAATTTCATGGCAGATATTCAATGTTCATATTAAATCTTCGATGAAGTTTTTTTATGGATGCGCATATAACATACTAGCAGATATTCAAAGATTTTGGTTAAATTTTAAGATAGTGAAAACTAATACGTAATTTTTCTAGAATAGTCGAAAGAGGTTTAGAATATAACGCTGGAATTTTAAGCAATCTAACAAGTAACAGTTACGGTAAAATGCTTTGAAATAAAATTTGTCAAATATTTAGCATTTTAATATATCTTTTTATGCATGACTTTAAAAATCTAAATATGAAACTGAATGTAATATTTTGATTAACATACTTTTTGCTTTACTTACAATTTTATAATAAGTGTAATTTCATATTCCGTTAACGTGTAAATTATAATTATGAAATTATATTTATTACATTAAATAAAGTAGGTTCATGTTGAAATCGAAATATTTAAAATATACTATTGACCTTGAAAATAGCCGTGGCATTTCAAATAGCGCTACTCAAAGTCGCTGATAGGCGTAACGGGAACTATTATGGAGAATACGAGCTTGTTGGCTGACAAATATCAAGCCTCTGATTGTGATAATGGAACCGCTTCTCCAGAAAAGAAAAGAAAACTGAACGATTCTAATGAAAACTCTCCGAATGAAGTATTAAATGAATCAACAGATCCAATTGATCTGGCTCAAAATGATGAAGTAGGAAATTCCCAACTCAAGGATAGCCTTCAAAGTGCTTCATTACTCTTTAATCCTGAAATACAATTTCAAAATTTAAATTTAAATCCTTTTCCTCGTGCAAATACTGGATGGACTTCTAGACAGTTATCTTTCCAACCCCATATATCGTGTCAAATACCGCAAATTCCACCCCCGCTGCCAAATCAAATGAGCTTAAAATTTGAACAGTCAACTCGGTTGCATGATCCAGGTACAAGCTTATCAATGTCGTGCAATAAACTCCTTAATGACGACCGTTTTACGCAACTCCAGGAAGCTTTTGAACGACTTCTTGGACCTGTTAGTGATTCCAGTTTGACTTCAATGTACAACCAAGCAAAAACTCAATTCGCCGATTTGATAAAGCTTATGAAGAGTATTCGTGTACTCCACGATGATCATCAGCGCCTACGAAACGATTTTATGTCGTCAATTTTTCCTTGCATGCATCAAGCAAAATTAGTTGAAGATAATTCGTCGCCTCTGGATCTACGTGTACATCACAAACGGACAGACTCCAGATCATCAGAATCTGAAAACAATACGCCACCACAAGCTTCTAGTTCACATATACCAACGGTTGATTCGCAGGCTTTATCTCAATTTATGTCCTCGTTGCAAAATTTACCAAATTTTCCACAATTTCCAAATGAACTTAGTTATGAAATTATGAATTCAAATTACTACAGGTACCAACATCCCTTCCATCATCGATATCGCGATCTAAGAAGTCCACCACGGTTTTGTCTTTATCAGAATTCGAATTATTCACCAACGAAGTCGACGAAGAAGCAGCGTCATGTTGGCAATTACCCTCCAATCAACAATTCCACGAATGAACAAGCGTCAAGTCATGATAATGGCCAAGTTGCCGCAAGAAAAACAAATTTTCGAGGCACAAGTGAAGAAGAAAATGAGGTGAATCCGGACTTCTTACCCATGGAATATAATGTAAGTTTTGAAATCTTATAAAGCTTGTATTTTTTCGTTTTTTCCCGCCTTATCCGCAACCTTTTTACCACTTTAATGCAAGCAAAAGTCATGACCTAAGTTCAACACCCATTCAGGTAGGACCAATATTCATTCAATTTACATTATCTCATCGCCCTTCATTACACGTCGAGATATGTTAGATAAAAATTTCTTCTTTGTTTTTGGCTTGGAAAATATTTATATTATTTCGACTACAATAGCCCAGAAAGTTTACATTTGTATTAAAAATAAAACAGCACTGATAGCAGGTTATGCTGATGTACGTTTGGATACATCTCAAATCCTAAAGTTGAGGGTGGGGGGGGGGGGGGGGGGCTGGNNNGGGGGCTGGAGGTTGGAAATTACGGTGTCATGGTGCATTTTGACACAGTTAATGTCAAAGAATCAGGCCACTGGGATGTCCCCTTTCCCTTCTTTGATTTTCACGCCCATTTTTTGACATGTGACTCCCTTTCTGGGCAGTATAATGTTCCCTCTTGGACTTCACTTTTCAACTTCTGAACCGTGTGTCGCCATTATTATTTTGCTATGTTGTCCTTCCATGGGTGGATCATCATTGCAGCAATTCATTGGGCAATCCAGGAGTTACTCAAGGCTTCTACTGGTGATGTAGGAAATCTTACATTTTGGTAAAAGTAAATCCTCTCTCTCTCCCTCCCTCCCTCTCTCCGTACATGTATCTAGTCCTGTTCACTTGAGGATCAATTGAAGCTTCGTCGTTAATATGTCATCTAAATCGGGCAATATGACTCTCTCTCTCTTGTATAATATCTCTAAATTTTGTTATTTTCCTCTCAATGCAATATGAATTTTCTTGGTTTCATTACTATGCACTATTTACTATTTACATAACTTGCTATTTTCGTACCATTTTCATCAAACAAGTACTATTTTTTAGATAAACGTACAAGCGAAATTTTTAATGTTATTAGCGGAGACTATTAAAGGCCACCCTTTATTTCGCAATTTCAAAGTATATCTTCATATGTATTTAAGAATCTAGTCCTTTTCTGTTTGGCTATACACTAACCTCTACTTGGCCCTTCTTCATTTCTGCGGCTTACGCGATAAAAAATTCGACAGGAGTTTTCTATAATGCCCGTAACCTTTTCTCTACATCTTTAAGGTTGACTTCTCAGAGCGCTGAGCGAACTCATTTATAAACCTTAAATGCTCTTTCTTTGCGAATGCCTTGTAGCAAGATGATATTATTCGCCATCTCACAATCACCCACACGACTGCTAAAGTATTCCACGTTAGTACAGCATTAGTTCATATCCTTTACCAAAAGGTACGCAAAGGTACTTTGATATGAATAAAACCCTAATAAAAGGACATTTGAAATATTTGGGAGAGGCATCTGTTTATTGCATTATTGATGATCTATCTGCTCATCAAGCTGCATGAGATTTGATCAGTCCTCTCAAGCACACGCGCGCGCGCAAGTTGAATTTAGTGTCGGAAACCGTTAGTCATGTCAACTCCTAGGCTTCAAAATCCTAATGCATAATTTACATCGCACCGTCGTTGATAAAGGTAAGGTAAGCAACAGGGCAGAGAAGGGAAGAAGGTGGGTGGGTGGGTGGGAGTTGGGGGAAGGGTGGGGG
>UZAE01013631.1:0-20549 GCA_900617975.1 Rodentolepis nana | reverse complement strand
TTTAGGATTTTCTGGACTTGGATCTTCTTGTCCGGTGACATCCCTCCAGCATTCCACTAGAGGATCTGAAGACGTTGTGATTCGCCCTGACGAGGGCGATTACTCTTATAGCCTTGTTTCAAGCTAATCATGATAAATTGAAGTCAAATCGAATGACGAGTGATAGACTTTTTTGCCGTACGAAGATACGTTGTCCAGGGTGGACCACGTGGAGGCAAGTCTATCGCGCACCCCGGTACTCAAATTGATGTGTGGTTGTTTTTGAAGAAAATGGAACACAATTTAATTAGCTTTATAAGGAGCGCAAAAATGAATTGCGAAACAAATTGTATTTTATTAAACGAATTTGCCATCCAGAAATTACATGAAACTTGTGTTTTGTTTTGAAGAGGATATGAATCGGTTCAATATGATTTCTCCTTTTTATTTTCATATTGGTTTAGATAATACTCTTTATGAAGATTAATTCTATTAATGAAACATGTCTGGTCTTATACTGATTGTTGAAATCGAGTTCAACACAAGCAAAAATTTACTTGTGGACTGTTCACAATTTGCTTGATGTCGGCAGTTTGAGCACGTTTCAACCAAGTAATCATATGCTCTCTCGAACATTCTGTCTAGGTGGATTTCGATTTGTAGACTGCAGGATAAAATCAGATTTGCACAATTGAAGGGAAAATTTGATCCCACGGTATTTCCTGTATACACTGCTCATTAGAGGGCTGGCTGTAATGGTTGCAATAGCACGTGTGTATTTTGCATTCCGAACACTTTAATTGGGTTTTAGTAGTTTTTAATGATCAAATAATGTCTCATGAATAATATATGATGCCTAAATGAACATGTTGCAGGTAGAAATACGTGAATTTATCTGCACAACAACAGAAAGAACACTCGCTAGGGAAAGCACTCAAACATTTTGAATTGCCAAATCGACTGTTAATAAGCTCAAGCATCTCAATATCGTAGTACCTCATTAATATTTTCCAAAATAGCCTATATTCTTGAGTTTCGTAAATATGTACACTTTTTGATTTGTTGACCTCTAATTCCACTTAGAAACCTACCTATCCACACTAATTAAATTTATATTAAATCTAGAATCTTCCAGAGGTATGTATTTAATGGAGATGAATGCACTTAAATAAATTAGTGTGAATGAATTTGTGATTTTACTAACAATTTGTGCTAGTTTGATTTGGTACGAACTTATGCCAGACTAAGTTACCTTACTTAAAATTTCAATATTTATTCTCAAATGTAACTCACACATATTGCTACGTACCTTTGTATGATAAAAAATAAAAGAACATTGACATATTTCATTGAAAACTTATGGTAACGTTTCGACAAGCATTTAAGTTGATGTGTGCTACCTTTTGAAGTGAATGGAACACAATATGGTTTAACGCCATAAATAGCGCAATAATTGGTTGCGCAACGAATTTGAAATAGGTGTTTCGTATAGTGCAGAAAATGGCGCGATGTAATAAATAGCACATGAGAATCTGTAAGATGTCTCTTAAGAAACGTCTAATCGAATTAAAATTAAAGGCAGGCAAGGCAGAACTTTATATCCCTGTTATGGTGGTCAACGGAACAGCAATCGAAGCTCTAAAGACAAGGGATTACAGTTTTATGCTTAAGCAGACTTTATTCAATACATTTAAAAAAGGAATAGATTTAAAAAACTCTACTGAGCATTGTTAAAAGCGAAAAACTATACCGGAGATATAATCAATTAAGAATCCACAATTCGTGCATGTTTTCGGTTCTAACATGTTACAACTAAATGTAAAAACGTCTGACAAAATTCAGTAGAATATGTGTTCAGAAGGGTTAACTTAAATGCTTGGCGAAACGTTACCACAAGTTTTCAATGAAATATGTCCATGTTCTTTTATTTTTTATCATATAAATGTACGTAGCAGTGTGAGTTACATTTGAGAATAAATATTGAAATTTTAAGTAAGGTAGCTTTGTAGGACACGTTTCGCTCTATGCGTCATCGTATTCCTGCATGTCTCCTCGCCAGGATTGGGAGGTGCGGCTGTACAACTCTGTGTGCAGCGACCGTACAAACAGTGACCAATCATCAACCTCTGTTTAACCTAATCCCCCATCCTGATCATGTGTAGCTCCCTGCGTGTACACTTCGTCCGCAATATATACGTCCTGAATAAACGTGCTCCTTGCTACACGTCTGTTTCCTTTATAGGTGGGCTATAGCTTAGCTAGTTCTGGGAGTCTAGAGTTCTGGGAGTCTAGCTGGATGTTGGAGAATCTGCCATAGTATTTCTGAGTCAGTCAGGCTTTACTAGCGTAGCAATCCGTGGAGCTATAGCTTAGCTGTTCTGGGAGTCTAGCTAGGTGTTGGAGAATCTGCCATAGAGATTTCGGTCAGGCTTTACTAGCGTAGCAATCCGCTACAATGCAATCCGGTCAGGCTTTACTAAGGTAGCAATCCGTTACAATTCTCAACCGGTCTGGCTTTACTAAGGTAGCAATCCGCTACAAGTCTTTAACCAAGGCTTTACGAAGGTAGCAATCCGCTACATGTTCGAGAATAAAGTAGCAATGGGCTGCAGTCCATTGTCCATTGCATTTTCATTCATCTTTAACACAAAACAACCTTGAAGCATGCTACTTATGTTGAAATACTTTTCTCCCCTCCATTTCTATCTCATGTATGCTTTCTTCATGGTTTGAATTGCAAAACAAGGACGATAACACCCTTCAGAATGTTCGAGTACGCGGGAGACTCCTTCCCTGCAAACTCCGAATAAAATTAATCAATTTATGAGATAAAAATGATTGATTTTTCAATTTGCATAATTATTTCTGACATTATAATTATTACCTTTAAAGGAAATGATCTATTTCAGCAAGAGTGGAATGTCAATTTTGATTCCCCATTCGTTCTGTTATAAATTTTACCGAGAAAAAAAAATAGATTTAAACTTTTACAAGCATTTTTAGCATTTCTTTGTTTCCAAGTGGTAAGAAATGGTAACAATTGTTGATCGGACACTTGAAAATGAATCATTGGAAATTATTGATTTTCAGGAGTCGTAGGTCATCTTTATAATCGAATTCAGAAATTAATTTCCAAGAGTCCTTGTTCATTGAGGTGTTCTAAAGTAAAGGAAAATGGCGTTTGGATATCAACTCGTCCGTTCATGGGGTTTCAATGCCATATAACTTACCCCTTCGTGTTGATTGAATAGTAGTTCATATATTCTTCCAGCATTACCTACAATTAATAGGAAACATTTTCATATTTGATTATTACTTCATTATCACTTAAACTGAATGCAGTCTAGTAAATGGTTGTTAATCCAAAACAAGTTAACTTAATCCAATTATCGGCTCTCACATTTCGGGTGTAATCGTTTAATTGAATGAATTGATCATTTTACACAAAACATCATTGGAATGAACTTCAAAATGGGTAAATTTCGAAGTTGGTGAGGAAAATAAATAAACGAGTGAAAATTCCAGTTAAAATGTCAAAAGCCTGATGAGTTCATAAAATTCTTGAAGATGTTGAAATAAATTTCTACTTCAACTTTTAATCACACTCTCTCATTCCTTAAATTTCCTCATTATTTTCGATTGCAAAAAAGTGAGTACAATTTAAGTTAATTCCAATTGAAAAAATAGGTGCAAACGATATGCTCAAAATTGTGTCAATAATAGTTACAATGATAGCAGATAATAATGATAAAGACATAAAATTAAGAAAAAAATTAAAATTTGACTCACAAGCAAACAAAAGACTCCCATTAAAAGAGATCATCGAAACTGGTCTAAAGGAGGCGTTGATTACTTCGGTCCACTGGGGAGGTCCATTAGAAAATAAGGACAACATCTCCACAGAAAAAGTTGAACCCTCAAAATCACCAGCGACGTACACGTTTCCATTGAAAAATTCTGCTTTTGGATAAGCCCTCGAATGAAGCATTGGAGCGATTTCACACCAACTGCCTGCATGTCCAAGAGGCGATGAAGGTGTCAAAAATATTTCAGCTTTGTCGACACTCTGTGTTAAAGTTCTAATTTTACCACACCCACCAACAACTATGTCACCAACACCGGGGATATGTGCTGCTCCTGTGCCATACCTAGGTGTTGGCATTGGGGACAGTTCCACCCACCTAATTTTAAATAAATGAAAAATTTGGGCACTAGTAAATTATTCGTTACCGACTACCTAGAAGTCGAAGTTTGCGATCCGGTAAATTCTACCATCTTCATATGTACATGCTGGGACACACCACTGCGAAATCTTAACAACCAGGTCTTCAATAAGCAGTTGTAAGAGGTAAACTTAATCCGATTGCTACTACATTCATTTTATCCTATTGAAATGCCAAAAATGACCCAACAATGCCCTATCGACACCAGTAATTAATGTTAATGACTATGTATAAAATAGCGAATTGTTTGAGAACTATCGAGGTGTAAAAAGATAAATGCAAAGTCTCTAAACGAATTAGAGCATTGTTAATACCAATCAAGTGAAAGCAACTCATTCTCTAACCAAAACAAGGCAGGTTCATATATCACGCCAGACAAATATCTCAAAATGCTGATAGGTGAAAAATAAAATGTTTACGTATTGAATGCAGGTTGGAATTCTTCACAAGAGTCTAAAATTGCTCCACGTCGATTATTATATCCACCGAAGACAAGAATTGCATGATCTCGAGCCACTGCAGAATGACCCGATCTCTCCTCAATCATTGGTTGGAGTACGGTCACTTCACCATTCTGTGGATTGATTCTTTCCACTCTTGATATACTTTCTCCAAGCCTTTTTTTGCCACCCAGAGTATAAACACTGCCTATAAAGAGTAAAATAAAGTTATTGGGAGTAAACAATTGAAATTGGCTTCAACCATCCAAAGCAACTGTGCAACTGGAATGTCGAGATATTAATGGAAAAGAAAATATTCTTCCACCATTTAATTTAGGAAATGTGTCCAAAACACCACATCTTGAATCGGCCATACGACCATGAACACCAACAAGCATTTTTGTTCTGCGACGTCAAAACAATGAGTTACAGGCTATTATGGGCGTACCTTTTCCTCGTAGATCTACTCAAATTCATAAAAGTGTCAAGCAATATTTTCCTAATTGAGAAATTATTAGAAATCGAAGTAAGACAGTACCTTGCATTTTCAGATAAGTTGAAATCCGATCCATTTACTAGCGTTTCAATTACAAAATCTCTCTGCAATTTTTTCGTATTGATCAACTCTAAGAGACGATCGAAGTTCTTTTCGCGTTTAGTGCATTCGCAATTCAAAGACGAGGCATTCATCCATGTGCAGAGTGCCTTGAATTTCGTTACTTCATTTCCATCACTTATCCAAGGACTTTGCAGTAAGAGCTGAAGTTGTTCCACTCCTACGTGTTGGAGGAAGGACTGGCTGGGGGCTAATCTCTCAAAATCACATGCTATCCTTGGTATGCAAGCACCAATGAGATCGTTGTTTGATGTGACACTTCCTGCTGACCAAACATTAATCGAATTAAGCCGATCAAGCCTAAAAGATAATTACATCAAGTGTATGAGGAGTAGCGTCAAAAACGTTAAAACTTCCCAAAACATCAGATTTTAGATGGTGTTTGGTATTTAGCTGTATCCCTTGGCCGACCTCTTATTCTACCACCCATCTTTTTCATCAATACTTTTCAATCGGAAACCCACTTTACTAAACCTCCACACATACTTATTGATTTTTAAAATCCCTGACAATTACAATGTTACATCACTGGCCACAAACTCTTATCCTATCACTCATCTTTTTCTTTTCTTTCTGAACTTCTCTCTACTAAAACTAACACACTCGCACACACGCACACGCATTATGTTTATCTTACTTGCAATAAACGAACCTTGTCTTGATGAACTCCGTTGTCCAGTCAATCAGCTGTTTGCAGCCAAGATTGTGTGCCATCAGATATATCCCCAATACGTTTTCAACATTTATGATTATTTCACCAGTGTAGGCGAAGTCGACGACTGCCATAACAATACTAAGGAGTTGATAATGTAATCGGGACAAATGACCTACTCATTCGGAAAACGACTCCAATTTGTGAGGTTTGAATGTTTGCTCTGTAAGATACTGTTTTTTATTCCTGGAAATTGTGCACAAAGGACAAGTTTGTGGGCAGAAATAGCAGTTCCGTCTTTGGTCTGAAATGAGAAAAGTTGCCTCAACGAAAATATGCACTTACAAGTACTGACAAATCGATAAGTGTCATTTCTTGTCGCAATACATTGAACCCATTGGCATATTTAGAGATGGGGTCGTGATCAATTTGTCTTATCTCAGATGGAAATTGCATCGTTGGTAAATGAATTTGAAAGCAGAGTGGTAGAAGGCACTTAGAATGAAAAGTGACAGACTTTGGCAAGTAATTATATCAAAGGAAAAGCACAAACCCTTTCTTAACCAATTAAATTTTAGCAAATACACCACTCTTAGCACATGTTTAACACATTTTTTGACTCACAAAGTGAAGAGAAATTAGCACAATTTGTTCAACGTCAACAGTAGCATTTCATAATTGATTGTACAACGAATGGTGTTAAGCAACCGAAATTAATATCCACACCCAATACATAAGTGTTTTGTGTCATGTGTTATAATTGCATTTTACAACCTGAATTGACATGCTCACAAAAAGACTAAGTTTTGTGTCGAAGAGGGTATGATTTAGATAAGAAGAACGCAGATTGAGAATATTGAGTAGATTAATGCAAATAGTTTTTTGGCATTATGAAGTTGGCAATTTGAAAACGATTAAATATAGTAATCCAATTCGATCTCAAACATTTCTAATGGTGAGCTGTCGTGTGCGTAAAGAGGACTTCTCTGCCGAATTGATATTAGTGTTTATTCTAAAGTAAATAAATTGAATAGTCATTTGAGGTATTTCTCTGTTCTCGACTCCTGACTTCAAATTTCACAACCAACGCCTTCGTGCAGATTTTGTAGTCTCCCTTACCACCACAAATTGATCCAACCTCCATCGTTACACTATGCACTGCATCGACGTCCCTTAATTTGTCACAAAAATTCTAGCCATCTATTTAGAATTTAAAGGCACGTTTCTTCTGATTTCCCTTGCATTCCAACACCCATCCTGAATTAACTGTCGTACAAGTACTAACTAGTATTTCCAAATGCTGGTTCGGTCACTCAAATTGTCTCAGCGTTTACCGATGTACTAACGTTTCAACACATCGTCAAGCCGTTTATATTGAACTAATCGGCAGACTCATTATTGATTGCCTCTGACAAACTATCTCTCATACAGGATGCGCGAATAGTTTTTCAATGTGAAATTCTCAAACAAAGCCACTTTACTCTTGTCAATGTACGATATATAAATATCCATTTAACGATGGAGAATTCTTCCACTAAAACCAGGTACACACACTTGAAGGTGAATGAGAAATCCTGCAGTATTTCTTGCATACACTGTTTATTGGCCGAAATTGGCCTGCACATTAAGACATTACCCCAAACTAGTTGTGTTCCAACAGGCCGTAATCTCATGTTTTTTGGGCTTCGAAAGCTAATCCTTCGACAAACGCAACGAGGAAAGCAATATCTATTTCTTCTACCCTCAATTGAAATTCGGGTTGACTTTTCTTAGCGAAATTAGTACTAACGAATATTTAAACCTTGTAGTGTGCTAATAAATTTGTGATGCGTCGATAAAGAGAACTCTAACAGAGAACAAGTATGATTTTATTCTGCTGTTTACGATATCGTCGCATTTCTCGATTGTGTCTACTCTTACTGAGTGCTTTTAAGTAGCATAAGATAATTTGAGGCAAGTTTGCTGTAAATAAACTGAGAGCATTTCTGAGAACGCCCAAATATTCCATCCCCAACTGTTTTGGCTTGCTTTAAAGGCAGTGTTTGACCATTTCCATGACTTTGCTTTGATTTCGTGGCTTCCAAGTTGGCTACTATGAATATGGCATCAGTCCATTTGTAAGTGAAGGCTAATTAGAGTAGAAATCGTGTACAAGATGAACAGTGATTCACACAAATACAGGCTATAATTGGAGAGATGTTGTTTATTAAGCACACAACCCATCTGAAAGAGAAGTGGGGAGACAGACACAAGATGGGCAAAAGTTGAGAGAAATTGTTGCAAGAACAGAAATTCTTGCTGTAATCTTATTTTGAATTGCATATCAGGGAGATATGGGGTGCGCGATAGACTTACCTCCACGCGGTGCACCCTGGAAACGTATTTTCTTACGGCAAAAAAGTCTATCACTCGGCAATTTTGACTTCAATTTCTTATGATTAGCTTTAAAAAAGGCTATAAGAAATATCGCCCTCGTCAGGGCGAATCACAACGTCTTCAGATCCTCTAGTGGAATGCTGGAGGAATGTCTCCGGACAAAAAGATCCAAGTGCAGAAAATCCTACAAACCTATGATGTAGACATTTTCACAATTATGGAAGCAAACATTTCGGATGACAAACTGATGTATTACCAATTCCCAGGTTACACCCTGTACAATCTACCTAAATTCCGGCAAGTTAAAAGTGGAATTCTAACTGGAGTAAAGGAAGGCCTCACCTCACACTACGACCTAATCAAGAATATGGGCTCGACACAAGACAAATGTGAAGTAATCAGATTAAATGTTTGGAAATGTCAAAACCACTTCAAGATATATGCAGTCTATAATCCACCCCAGAATTGTCAAAACTTTGACTTTCTGAACATCGACCTCAAAACCATAGTATTAGGAGACTTCAACGCCCACTCCACCAGATGGGGCTACAAGGATACAAACATAGTTGGAAAGGAAATAGAAGACTTGCTAAACAGCAACACTCTGGAACTTATTTACAGCAATGAGGATCCGGCTACATATTTGCACTACAATGGAACCGGAACAACTTCTGAATTGGTCTTGGCTTCAAGCGCCATCAGTGAGCATACTTGCCGCAAAATAGTTGACGATCCTGATTCTGGTCACAAACCAGTCATTGCTAGTATTACCATCGGCAGCAAAAGCATGTCAAGGAAAGTGCCAACTAAGCTATCATGGAACTTCAAGAAGGCTGACTGGCCTAGATTCACAAATCTTTTAGAGAATGAACTTCACACAAGTCCCCTCAACTTCAACCAACATCCTGACAAACTTTGCACTGATATCACGAATATTATGATCAGATGTGCAATGAAAACTATTCCCCGAGGCAAGGCTAAACACTATCGAGTATTTTGGTCTAAACACCTTGAGGAACTGAAAAGAAAGCGGGACGACCTTCGCAACACTGCTGATCAGACTGGAAGAACGGAAGACGTACAAGCCTGGAGACGACAATCAGCTGTTCTATGNTTGTGCACTTAAACTACTAGCAAACTGGTGCGACAACAATGGAATGGTAATTAACACCGCAAAACCTGCATTCCAAACATTTTCTCTGGCCCATCACAGCATACACCTGCTTTTAAGGTACAAGGATTCTACCATAGAAAAAAACCGATGAGTTCACTTATCTCGGAATGACGTTTGACACAAAGCTAACGTGGAAAAGTCACATTGCTAAAATAGCAGAACGAATCCTCAATAGACTGAATGTATTGAAGCGTCTTGCTGGTAGCGTATGGGGCTGTGCGCGCTCAACTCTAAACACCACTTACAAGATGTTTATTCAGCCAATAATGTTGTACTGCTGTGAGCCACTCATTACAGCCACAGAGGTGACTCTCAAACACCTCGAGAAGGCACACAACCAAGCATTACGACTAATTACTGGAGGGATAAAATCAACACCCATTGATGCAATGCTCCTAGTTACAGGAAGCGCTACAATATGTTCCCTTATCAAAGAAAAGACCTTGATCCTGTACGAGAAGCTACTGCGCATTCCCATGGATATGTTCTTCAGCACCTATGAGAATAGACCAAGACACCTGAAAACGCAATCTGGTCTAATACAGAAAGCCATAGAACTGAAGAAAGAATTACGAATTGATGACAAACCAAAAAGCCTCTCTTCCCCCATGAACCCATTAGCAGACATATATGTAGTTGACACACTTGCTAAGAGGGGGACAACGATTTTGCAATGCATGGACCGACCGATGTCTTTCCACACAATGAAGGCCTTAATCAAGAGAGAATTCCATACCTCAAGGTGCAACGAAATTAAAGCTCGAACAAAGGAGAAACAGTGGACAGTGGCACTCTCCGACATACCCAAATGGCCCAGAATCGAAGCCGTTGTTGAGTTTAGACTACGTACCGGACACGATTGCTTGGCAAAACACCTTCACAGATTGGGAGTATATACTCAACCCACATGCCCTCTATGTAACCTACAGGAGGAAATGGAGAAGACCCACCTGAATCGGTGTCCAGCTCTAAAGACAACGACGGAAAGTCAGAGATACTGGGAAGCAAGAAGACAGCTAATGAACTGCTATTAATGAACTGCTATAAATGTACCCCCCCCCCCTCTCTTGGGGGGAAGCTGAAGTCAAAGTTTAAGGGCTAATGATAAATATCATAAAGCCTGCCATTTGAAATAAATAAATAAATATATCTGGGAGATGTTGGTCTGAGAATTACGGCATAGAGATATTCGAACTCCATTTAGCAAACAATGAATTGAGAATTTGAAGAAGTATTCTGATTACCTGTGAGGAATGATTGAGAATCAACTCTTTCACACTCATTAGATGAGTAAATATTCGAAATTATTATATCTCTATCAAGTCCGCAAATTGGCCTTAGAGTAAAATGTATTGGATTTATCGTTAGAAGTAAAGAGTGGAATGGTATTCGTGTGAAATGATTGAAGACTGTTAGTGTCATTATGTCTGAGATTTTGGGCTATCCACACACAGACAAACTTTCATCAGGTTATTGATGATTGAGTTGCAACTTTTCTCATTCCTAATAAATCTCATTACTCTTGACTAACCACAGACTTAAATTAACACCCCAAAAGGCTGTGGATAGAGGAAGGAAAATCCCTACCCAGAATGAAGATTGAAAGTTAGAAAAGTATCACAAACTGATCTTTTCCACTTAGAATATGTGCTCAACTACAATCTAACGAATTGGAAAAGAACTACCTGTAGTATTTTTCATACATTACCTATTCAAAAATCAAGGCCTCTATCTTATCCCATTGCTTTGCACTCATTCAATATTCCTTGAATACGGACCCTCTCCTCCCACCAACTTGAAAAGCGAAAAGGGACACTTTATCTTCTTCCAAACTGTTTGCAATACGTAAGCAGTTTGATTTCGTCTCGGTGACACGCTAGCGAATTTGTCGAATTATCAATTGGCAATGGTAGATAATGTGATGGGTGACGGTGTTCTAGATGCTAGGTTGGCCTTTATGCTCTCGATGGGCTCTGGAAACTACCCTTTACTGCTTGCACGCCTTGACGAAACCAGAAGTAGTACAGTCTTTGTAAGTGAACATTTAATGAAGCAATTACTCCCACAATTGCTATTGGCTATTGTTTGTCTAAAACACTTTGAAATGTCGTCTTTTGACCTTGTCAAAACAAATTACATTTGATGTCACTATGTGGAAGTAAGTACTTAATTCAATGTTGGATAGTAGAAGTCCACTAATTATTAGAACGAAATGAAAAGAATGATTGGTCAAATCCAATTCGAAATGTAATTGTCAGCTGGTGAATGGAATAAATCATTCTTTAAGTTGGAAAAGCTCACAATCGGCATCTTTAAATTGACTAAATCTGTGTCTGTAAAGGGATGAATAAAACATGTAAGAAAAGATGCGCTGCTAAAATGTGTGAGACTTGAACTGATGTATTACATGTAAGTGTAGAAAAGAGTTCGATAAAGAAGAATCTTGACTGAAAATTCACTTCACCAGTTTCTGAATTTAACCGGTTGGTCAAGATATAATAGAGAGGAATAAAGGTTAATTTTGAATAAGAAAAGATGTTAGGTTCAAAGTGAGATAGAGAGAAGATGAGGTTAGTTGAAGATGGAATGAAGATTGCTGGTGGATCTGGCAGAAGAAGTGAACCGGTTTGGAGTTGTAAACAAATTCTGATGCAGGTGTGATAGAGAAGAAATTGATACCATTCTAAAAGTTCCAATGTGACGAAGTAGCCAGTTGCCACGTGGCCTCCAAATGTTTTTTTCCTTCCTTCCTTCTTACTCCTTCCAACTCTTTGAAATCCCCTCGAATATTCCTCCATCTCTGGGGTGTGCGATAGACTTACCTCCACGTGGTGCACTCTGGGCAACGTATACTCATACAGTAAAATAGTCCATTAACCGGCAGTTGACTTCTGACTTCAAACTACCAAGACCCCACTGCATTTCATATTCGAATAATTTCACAGTACTCACGTCACCTTTTTCTACCTTTGTGTCTGTCTGTCTCTTTTACGTCTGTGAATCAATATTCTGTACCAAAACAGCAGAGATAAAGGAATGTGGAAAACTCTATGAGCTGCTGAGAGAGAAAAACAAAACAGTGGTCCCACAATGGATTCCTACTCACTGTGGCATTAAAGGTAATGAGCTTGCTGACACACTTGCTAAGAAGGGGACAACGATTTTGTAATGCATGGACCGCCCGATGTCTTTCCACACAATGAAGGCCTTAATCAGGAGAGAATTCCAGACCTCAAGGTGCCACGAACTTAAAGATCGAACAAAGGAGAAACAGTGGTGAGTGGCACTCTCCGAAATAGCTGACTGGCCAAGAATTGAAGCCGTTGCTGAGTTTAGACTACGCACCGACACGATTGCTTGGCAAAATATCTTCACAGATTGGGAGTATATACTCAACCCACATGCCCTCTATGTAACCTACAGGAGGAAATGGAGAAGATCCACCTTAACCGGTGACCAGCCCTAAAGACAGCGACGGAAAGCCTTGTGTTTGCTGTTATTCACTGTAAATTATCTATTACAGTAAGAAAAAGTGATGTCTGCATCATCGTCGACCTCAATGAAAGTGTAACCAACTTGGTGTTCACGAAAACAAAGTGTAGTCATGGAAATGATTGAACTCAAGGTTTAATTAGTAGTAGGTTACATTGAAGAAATAAACATGTCGGCAGTATATTGATCAATGAAGTTATACCCTCGACAAACATTACTTATTAGTGAATACATTTAATAACAATTGAGTGAAAATTAATATCTGGTTAACTAAGAAGTCCTCTAGACACACACAACCGCACACTTGCCAGAATGTTCGAGGGAGCAATAGATTGCTTGGTTGGAACGTGCTCGGACTGCCGACTTCACAATGTCAAACAAAATGTGAACGACCCACAAGTAAAGTTTGGCATATGTTGCACTCAATTTAATCAATCTGTATAAGAAACAAGACAATTCGCGCTAATCTAATAAATTAACGTAAAGAGTGTTATCCAAAACAAAGTGAGACCAATTTGAACAAACACAATGGAATCTATTGATTCGAATCATATCCTCTTCCATACAAAACACCTCCTTCATGTTTCCAAAAGTCAATTTCAGTTGTGAAATACAATTCATTGAGCAATCCATTGATCACGACCACCTCTATAAATATGCCAGTGGGTTCAATGTATTGAGACAAGAAATGGCACTAATCGATTTGTCAATAATTGTAAGTGCATATTTTCGTTGAAGGGGCAACTTTTCTCATTTCAGACCAAAGGCGGCACTTCTACCCCTGCCCACAAACTTGTCCTTTGTGCACAATTTCCAGGAATAAAGAAGAGTATCTCAAAGTGCGAACATTCAAACCTCTCAAATTGGAGTCGTTTTCCATATGCGTAGGTCATTTGTCCCGATTACATTATCAACTCCTTAGTATTGTTATGGCAGTCGTCGACTTCGCCTACACTGGTGAAATAATCATAAATGTTGAAAACGTATTGGGGATATATCTGATGGCACACAATCTTGGCTGCAAACAGCTGATTGACTGGACAACGGAGTTCATCAAGACAAGGTTCGTTTATTGCAAGTAAGATAAACATAATGTGTGTGCGTGTGTGCGAGTGTGTTAGTTTTAGTGGAGAGAAGTTCTAAAAGAAAAGAAAAGAAAAAGATGAGTGATAGGACAAGAGTTTGTGGTAAGTGATGTAATAACATACAACCCATCACTCATGCGCAAGAGGCAATTGTCTTGTAGACTTGATCGACTTGGTTTGATGGATGTTTGGTGAGCAGCAAATGTCACTTCAAACACTGATCTCATTGACGTGTGCATATCAGGGTAGTGTGCGATTTTGAGAGATTAGCTTCCAGTCAGCCCTTCCTCCAACACGTAGGTGTCGAACAAATTCAAATCATGCTGCAAAGTCCTTGGATATGTGATGGAAAGGAAAAAGCAAAGTTCATGGCACTCAGCACATGGTTGAATGTCCCATCCTTGAAGGTCGATCGCTCTAAACGGGAGAAAAACTTTAATCGTCTTCTTTATTTGATCAACATGAAGAGATTGCCACGAGAATTTGTAATTGAAGCATCACTAGGTGGAGTAGGTTTAAATTTAACTGAAAATGCAAGGTATAGTCTCATTCCCATTTCTGAGTGTTTAGTCATTTAGAAGAGTATTTTTGGACACAGTTATGAAATTGAAAGAGTCAGCAATGGACACGAACGTTCATTTTTCGCATTCAACGCATAAGGTAATATGCATGTTTATCTCTTTTCCTATTTTAGAACGAAGTCGCAAATCTGTGTTCATGGGAGTGAAGAAGATCCAATAAGCGGTGTTTTGCAGTCAGTTCCTGATCTAAGTGGAGGAAGAATCAATGCACGGAATGGTGACATGAATGTTCTCAACTCAATGCTAGAAGAAAGAGGGGGGGGGGTCATTCTGCATTGTCTCGAGATCATGCAGGATCTCCCTGCTCTCTCCCCTTCCTTCTGCACACGTTGCTTTTCCTCCTCTCAAATCCTAAGTTGCATTATTGAAGCACCTTATTGGTCACAGAAAAATTCACTTCTAATGTACTATAAGCAAGAAAAAGTATTAACCCGGCAGCATATCGATAGGTAGTCGCCAGCACTGGAATCTCTTGGTGGCTACATGGACCAACACAATGGACTACTCAGCTTATCAGATATTAGGTAAGTTGAGTGTTTTCCATAATTAATAATATTCGCTTAGATTTTAACTTCAATAATCCATGTGGTGTCTGCACCCTTACTTCTCCAATGCTACTGCTGTGTCTTACCTCGTATAAACCTCTCTGCATTTGGCCATTTCCATGTCTCCGCTTTGGATTCGTACCCACCATGTTGGCTACTATGAGGAAGTCATCAGCCGCGCCCTGTAGGCCAATGATAAATTCCAATTACATAACTGCAATCATCCACACTTCCTTGCTGTTGACAATGGAAACATTCGTTGTGACAAAATGACAAATACCTTTTAAGCAATGACTTCTAGTGACACCTGTGGCCAGTTAGTGTAGCAATCGGATACAGGATGAATGCAAATCCACACGAATGAATGGGACTATTGAAGAGATGGTGCTTTTAGACACAAAACTCACGCGAAGGAAGTACTCGATGTGGCATATATGCATGAATTTTTTTCCTTTGTCCATTGCATTTTCATACAACCTTGAAGCCATGATTATTTCAACCTTTAAGCATTCTACTTATTTTGAAATACTTTTCTCCTCTTCATGTCTATCTCATATATGCTTTCTTCATGTTTGGAATTGCAAAACAAGGACGATAACACCCTTCAGAATGTTCGAGTACGCGGAAGACTCCTTCCCTGCAAACTCCGAATAAAATTAATCAATTTATGAGATAAAAATGATTGATTTTTCAATTTGCATAATTATTTCTGACATTATAATTATTACTTTTAAAGGAAATTATCCATTTCAGCAAGAGTGGAATGTCAATTTTAATTCCCCATTCATTCTCTTCTGTATTTTACACAGAAATAGATAGATTTAAACTTTTACAAGCATTTTTAGCATTTCTTTGTTTCCAAGTGGTATGAAATAGTAACAATTGTTGATTGTATAGTTTTAAATGAATCATTGGAAATTATTTATTTTCAGCAGTTGCAGGTCATTATTATAGTTCAAAATATGTAAATTACGAAGTTTGCTGCAAAAATAAATTTACGAGTTAAAATTCCAGTTGAAATGTCATAAACTTGATTAGTTCATAAAATTCTTGAAGATGTTGAAATTACTTTCCACTCCAACCTTTAATCACCCTCTCTCATTACTTAAATTGCCTCATTATTTTTGATTGCCAAAAAACTGAGTACACTTTAAGTTTATTCCAATTGAAAAAAATAGGTACAAAGGATGTGCTCAAAACTGTGTCAATAGTAGTTAACAATGAAAGCCGATAATAATGATAAAGACATAAAATTAAGAAAAAAATTGAAATTTGACTCACAAGCAAACAAAAGACTCCCTTTAAAAGAGATCATCGAATTCGAACTAAACGAGGCGTCGATCACTTCGGTCCACTGGGGAGGTCCATCAGAAAATAAGGACAACATCTCCACACAAGAAGTTGATTCCTCATAATCACCAACGACGTACACATTTCCATTGAAAAATTCTGCTTTTGGATATACCCTCGAATGAAGCATGGGAGTGATTTCACACCAACTGCCTGCATGTCCAAGAGGCGATGAAGTTGTCAAAAAGATTTCTGCGTTGTCGACAGGCTGTGTATCATCTCCAATATCTGTCCATCCACCAACGACTATGTCACCAACACCGGGTATATGTGCTGCTCCTGTGCCATATCGAGGTGTTGGCATTGAGGGCAGTTTCCTCCATCTAAATTTTGAAAATATGAAAAATTCGAATGATACTTGTGGTTTAGTTACCTTCGACCTATAAGTTCGAACTTAAAATCAGGCAAGGTCAAATGTCTGTTTATATATATATCAGTTGCAAGAGGAAACTTGAATCAAACGCCACTGTAAAATAAATAGATTAAATGCATTCATTTTAGCTACACCTGAACATCAATCTCTTACAACTAATGACGATGTTCAAATGAGTGAGTACTTTTAGAACTCTCAAAATGTAACAAACGATGATTGGAAAGTCTCATCAGATATTAGTGCATTGCCAAGAGTAATCAAGTGAGTGTAAGTCATTATCCAAACAAAATCGGACAAACTCAGATTAATTCAGATAATGTATTTGCAATCAAGTTTGGTCCGAACATCACACTATGCAAAATGCATTAAAATGCGTATAAACTGCATATTAAATGCTTACGTGTTGGTTGTAGGTAGGAATTCCTCACAAGATTCTAAAATTGCGTCACTTTGCGAATTAAAACCTCCAAAAACTAGAACTGCATGATCTCGAGCCACTGCAGAATGACCCGCTCTCTCTTCAATCATTGGTTGGAGTAAGGTCACTTCACCATTCTGCAGATTCTTTCTTTCCACTCTTGATATACTTTCGCTTAACTCGCTTCTGCCACCAAGAGTATAAACACTACCTACAAGGAGTAAAATAGAGTAATTGAGAGTAAGCAATTGAAGTTAGATCCAACCATCCAAAGCAACTCTGCAGCTGGTGAATCGAAATTCGAATGGGAAAGAAAAATGTCTTCCTCCACTTAGCTTAGGAACCGCCTCCAAAACTTGACTTCCTGAAGTGCATTTACGCCCATGAACACAGATTATCGATTTCGAGCTGCGACGAAAAAACAATGCATTATGCATATCATATTAAATGCTAAAGATATGTTTGAGAGTACCTTTCAATTGTCGTTTCAATCGAATTCATAAATGTGTCCAGAAATGTTATCCTAAAGAACCAAATATTCGATAATATGAATGACATATTTACCTTGCACTTTCAGACAAGTTGAAATCCGATCCACTAACTGATGTTTTTATTATAAATTCTTTTGGCAATTTCTTCATGTTGATCAACTTGAGAAGAGTATGGAAATGCTTTTCGAGTTTAACGTGTTCGTCAGGTAAGGAAGAATCATTCAACCATGTGCTGAGTGCCTTGAATTTCACTGTTAACTTCCATCACATATCTAGGGACTTTGCAGTAGGAGCTGAAGTTGGTCGACACCTACGTGTTGAAGGAAGGGCTGACTGGAGGCTAATCTCTCAAAATCGCACGCTACTCTTGGTATGCACACGTCAGTGAGATCAGTGTTTGAAGTGACATTTCCTGCTCACCAAACATCCATCAAATCAAGTCGATCAAGTCTACAAGACAATTGCCTCAGTGATGGGTTGTATGTTGTTACATCACTTGCCACAAGCTATCATTCCAACCATTCATATTTTTCTTTTCTTTTCTTTTAGAACTTCTCTCTACTAAAACTAACACACTCGCACACACGCACACACATTATGTTTATTTTACTTGCAATAAACGAACCTTGTCTTGATGAACTCCGTTGTCCAGTCAATCAGCTGTTCGCAGCCAAGATTGTGTGCCATCAGATATATCCCCACTACGTTTTCAACATTTATGATTAATTCACCAGTGTAGGCGAAATCGACGACTGCCATAACAATACTAAGGATTTGATAATGTAATCGGGACAAATGACCTACTCATTCGGAAAACGACTCCAATTTGAGAGGTTTGAATGTTCGCACTTTGAGATACTCTTCTTTATTCCTGGAAATTGTGCACAAAGGACAAGTTTGTGGGCAGGGGTAGAAGTGCCGCCTTTGGTCTGAAATGAGAAAAGTTGCCCCTTCAACGAAAATATGCACTTACAAGTATTGACAAATCGATTAGTGCCATTTCTTGTCTCAATACATTGAACCCACTGGCATATTTAGAGAGGTGGTCGTGATCAATTTGTCGTATCTCAGATGAAAATTGCACCGTTGGTAAATCAATTTGAAAGCAGAGTGTACGATTGCGCTTAGTATGAAAAAGTGGCAGACTGTGGTGAGTAACTGCACCGCTGGAATAGCACACACACCCTTTCGCAACCAATTAAATTCTAGCAAATGCACTTCGGTTGGCATGTGTTACCACAAATTTCTTGGCTCTCAATTTGATGTGTGCTAGCTTTTGAAGAGAGCGAAACACAATTTGATTAAGGTCATTGGTAGCTTTTCATAATTGCATTTCATAAAGGAAATCGACATCCCCACACAAGAACTATGTACTTTATACTAAACCTAATATGACTTAGATAAATAGTTCTCACAGTGTTTGATCATATCTATTAAACGTTGCTTTAAAATAAAACTCTTTGAGAAAATAAATTAGATCTTGTTTCTTTTACTGGTTGATGAAATGGAGTGCAATATATACCAAACTTTACTCATGGGGTGTTTATAATTTTCTGACTTTCCAAACACGTTCAATCGAAAATTTTGGTTTGGAGCTGGTTGTGTTATTTCAAGCTTTTCCAAAATAAATAAATTGAATAGACATTTGAGATTTTTCTCTGCTCTCGTCTACAATATACTCCTTTTCCCTCGGCACCTGACTTCAAATTTCTCAAACTACACTCTCGTGCAGAAGAACTCGCTGAAAAGACCATGTAAAACTCCAAAACACAGAAGCCGTAATTATTATCTATAATCACTTCTTCATCATTTGATTTTGCTGCTGATGCACTCGTAAAGCTCGTGTTTTCCTGTTCCGTAAATCTACTGCCGTGAAATAGATAGATAGATAGATATAACGGAACAAAAGGGCTTACTAAGAAATATAGATTCATGTAGTCGGAGAACCCATTATGTCATTTGTTCGATTAGTTGCAGCCCAACCGGTTTGAAGCCTGCTCAGCAAATTACTTATTTCTCCGAAAATAATTTGAATGTTTGAAAATCCTCTCGCAGACATATTCTTAAATAGTTGAACTATGAAAATATGAAAAAAAATCGATTTTTTTATTTCTAGACCGGAATACCCCCTTAAGTGAAGGAATTATTTCAAAAACACTAGAGTTTTCATGCAGCTCAATTACAGACATTGCTAAGACTGACTTAAAATTCCCTGGTGTAATTTCCTTTCCAGGATTCACAGTCAAATAATTGAAGCTCCATTTCATACCACGTGACGCCAAGAGGAGTCATTACCAAGGTCACCCCAACTTGTCTCTTTCATTTTAAAGTACACTCAAACTTCCTTAACTTAGTAGAAGTAAAATAATACCTTAAATTGTAAAGCAAGATTAGAAGCAAGAGAATCCGTTCGATCTAGCCAATATGATATTATTTCCCTAAGTAGATCAATGAAAGGTCAATTGAAGGCGATAAATTGAACCCGCAAATCCAACAGTTATTTATTTATTTCAAATGGCAGGCGTTATGATAGGTATCACTGGCCCTTTAGTTGACTTCGGGCTTCACAGAGAGAGAGGAGGAGGAACATCAAAGTGGCAAAAAGACGAAAGGGGGAGAGAATAATTTCGGCTTTGTTTCAACACCATTCAACTTTGATTTTTCAGTTCAATAACTTTAAAGTGCTAAAACCATTTTATTTTCAATGTTTTGCTCTGTGGGTATTTAGTTAATTTTTTTAATAACATTTCTCGA
>UZAE01013630.1:0-20560 GCA_900617975.1 Rodentolepis nana | reverse complement strand
GGGGGGGAGAACAGAAGTGTTTCAAAGATGTAAAAGAGGCAGATACAAATTCAGAGAAAAGGTAAGTTGAGTACTGTGAAGGTGGTCGAATATGTCATACAGTGGGGTCATGGTAGTTTGAAGTCAGTAGTCAACTTCTGGTCAATAGACTTTTTGGCCAGGGTGTACCACGTGGAGGTAAATCTATCGCACACCACACTGCATTAATAATAATTTGTTTTAAAGGGAAATTTCAAATATTTTTATTGCAACATAACTAATGATATTATTATTTTATTAAGTAATTTGCCTCTTCAATGAACGGTAATGATTCATTCATGAATATAAAATTAATCGTTGTTATCGATATAATTTCGAAATATTTCATAATAGATATGCCAAATTAATTATTGTTTGACGGATTGCAAGTATTCCATCTGAAATTTGTTTTATTTTCCCACATCTTGGAATAATATTTTACATAAATTTTTGATGATCATCACCAATTTTAATCATAAGTTAGAGTCAACGTTGTGAATTCTATAATTGAATAACTTTATTATTGATTTTATCAGCTGTCTGCAGATAATCAGTCGATTCTTTTCTACTCGGGTCTTTGAACCATATCAAGAATAAAGACATTATGGTAAGCATAGCCACATGTACTATTTAAAATATTTTTGATTCAAAATTGCATATATATGGTCCTCTGTTACCTTCGCCAGCGTGAGATAATAAGTATTCACGTCGGACAAGGTGGGGTGCAGATGGGAAATGCGTGTTGGGAACTCTACTGTCTTGAGCACGGCATTCGACCAGATGGGCAAGTACCCGATGCTGGTGTCATTGGCTCATTCGAAGATTCCTTCAGCACTTTCTTTAGCGAAACAGGTAAAGGAAGATATGTTCCAAGAGCTCTTATGATCGATTTGGAACCCACTGTTGTTGGTAAGAACAATGTTACCGAATGCTGAATGAAATTCAACTAAATTTAGATGAAATTCGAACAGGGGCTTATCGTCAGTTATTTCATCCCAGTCAGTTGATTACTGGTAAAGAAGATGCCGCTAATAACTATGCTCGAGGATATTACACAATTGGCAAGGGTATAATTGACTTAATTCTGGATCAAATAAGGAAATTAACTGATACCTGTGATGGACTTCAAGGATTTCTGGTCTTCCATTCTTTTGGTGGTGGTACCGGATCAGGATTAACATCCCTGTTGATGGAAAAGCTCAGCTTATGTTATGGAAATAAAGCAAAGCTGGAATTTGCAATTTACCCAGCTCCTCAAATTTCAACCGCTGTTGTTGAACCCTACAACTCTATCCTCTGTACGCACACGACTCTAGAACATTCTGATTGTTCGTTTATGGTTGATAATGAGGCTATTTATGATATCTGCAGGTAGATATTGCTTAAAAGTTTAATGACTGTCTTCTAGAAGGAATTTAGATATTGATCGTCCAACTTACACTAACCTTAATAGACTTGTGGCTCAGGTGGTCAGCTCCATAACCGCTTCTCTGCGATTCGATGGAGCTTTGAATGTTGACCTCAATGAATTTCAAACAAATTTGGTCCCCTATCCGAGGATTCACTTTCCACTGGTCTCCTATGCTCCCATAATATCGCCGGACAAGGCCTATCATGAACAATTAACAGCAACTGAGATTACAAACGCCTGCTTTGAACCGGCTAACCAGATGGTGAAATGCGATCCACGATATGGGAAATATATGGCCTGTTGCCTACTCTACCGTGGTGATGTTATTCCCAAGGATGCAAACGCTGCAATTGCATTTATCAAGGCGCAAAGGACAGTTCAGTTTGTTGACTGGTGTCCGACGGGATTTAAGATTGGAATCAACTTCCAACCGCCGACTTCAGTTCCAGGTGGCGATCTTGCCAAATTTCAAAGGGCAGTATGCATGCTGAGCAACACGACAGCTATTGCTAAACCTTTGACTCGGTTGGATCACAAATTTCTTCTGATGTATGCCAAGAGAGCGTTCGTGCATTGGTTCGTTGGAGAAGGTATGGAAGAGGGCGAATTTGCCGAGGCAAAAGAGAACGTATCAGCCTTGCTAAGGGATTATGAGGAAGTTGGCATGAATAGTATTGTAGAGGAATGCGATGAGTCGGAATTTTAGATGTGCCTTTCTTCTAAATCGGTTTATACTATTTTGTAGTTATTTTAATAAAAAGTTTGTTGCTATGCAAATTGTGGCCTTGAAACCGAAATTAATGAGCAATAATGCGGAATTGAGAAATTCAATTCTTTTGACTCCATGAATATTAAACCTTCAACAGTCCCCTTTCAAAATAAGCTCCATTGGTACTAGACTCGTAACAGAATCGACACTAGTGCCGTTTAAAACACGATCAATGCGTATCTCTATAGCCCTCGCTGGATACCTCACCAAAACTCACCACGTCGGTGACATCATTCCGCTGTGGGACACACGTGAGTGCGATTGGGTGCACATTTAAAAAAAATAATTCGGGCGTTAAAGAGTTAATATGCATTAAATTTGCCAAATTATTTGACTTAATCACAATTGAAAGTGCAAGAGGGAAATTGATTTGAAGTTCGTGATTTGAGTATCATAGTACTGATGTTAAGATGAGATTTTAGTCATAGCATAATTATTAATGCCCAATACAAGCCAATGCGTCAACTTTAATCATGTGAAATCATCTGAGCATAGAAACAGTAGCTTAACCCAATCAATTGCTTACTTGATCTTGATACAATTGTTGGCTAAAAAAAGCATATCTATTTTATTGGGTAATGATTCCTTCTACAGCATTCAGAGTTGATTTAACTGTTAATATTAAAATAGTGGTATTGCCAACATTTGCGCATGGCCAATAAGTTTACTCGGTCCAATGATTGCATCGTGGTATATGAACTAGGTCAAACTCAGTCAATGCAGAACTCAAATACGATGGCTATTGGGTAATCGTGGGACTCATAAACTCGTGCATGCCTCTTGCCGTATGCCCGATCCCAATTGTAGGATAATGATTTTGCTCTTTTGACTCCAAATGCTCGTTTAAGTGGATTTCCACCGCAGTTGCACATCGAAATCGTTTTCTGTATCAGTCCAATCAAGTTCAACCTCCATTCTTCTTGTCTTGGAGATGCTAGGTATACTATTAGCTTTAAGTTCCATCTGGCTCAAGTGAGGTATTTCTAATCACAACCCTATCTAGAGCATAATTGTGCCTTTTCACTGAAATTATTGCTAATTTACGCATTTATCCATTTCAATAGCCAAATGGTAGCTAACTATTCCTGGATGTGTTATATTTATTTAAGAGTAAAGTACTCATAAATCCTGATAATTACTTATTTGATTTGGATCCATGATTCGAATCTGCTTCTTGGTCGAATACTTTAACTTCAATACTCATCCACCAATCCCTTTCGTCTATCATCAATTAGCCAAAAGTAATAATGAAACACATTTCAACAAACGTAACGAAGTAACGCTGTCAGTACGATTGGCGCTCTCTCCCTGTGGATGCTAAGACGAAGATGCTGTTGAAATAGTCAATTTATCGAGTTGAACCCCAGGAACTTGACGGGCCTAAGATTAGAATGTTATTCAGATGGTTTTGAGGTAATAAAAATATCATAATAGCAGCTATGTACTAATCCTGTTTCACACTTTAATTCTACAATTACTTTAAATGTTGTGTAATTTTGCTTTGATCAGGATTTTTTCAGTTTCAAATCCAGTGAATATTATACCGTATTCAATCGAGTGATTCATTGGAAAGACCTCCATTCCATTTAAGGCACAATGGTCAGCCAGTTGTGATCATTTACACAGTAAGGAACTGTGATGTCAAGGGGGTGTGCGATAGACTTACCTCCACGTGGTGCACCCTGGGCAACGTATACTCATACGGCAAAAAAGTCTATTAACCAGCAGTTGACTTCTGACTTCAAACTGTCATGACCCCACTGTATGTCATATTCGACTACTTTCACAGTACTCACCTCACCTTTTTTCTACTATTGTGTCTGTCTCTTTTACATCTTTGAATCACTCTTCTGTTCCCCCCCCCCGCCCTCTCGACTTTTTCACTTTGATGTTCCTTCTCCTCTGTGAAGTCTGAAGTCAACTAAAGGGCTAATGATAACCATCAAAACGCCTGCCATTTGATATAAACTGTGGTGTCAATTCGTACAAATGTTGTCAGTAAGTACTTTCCCATTGGCACTCCTCTATTCCGTCAGTTACAGTCACGCAACAGAAATACAATTATTGAAAAGCACCAATACGAGGCATGCTCCTGTGGAACCTCAAATAGTAACTAGTGTAGCTTGAGTATACCGTGTCTAATTAAAAAAAATACATCCATATTGCCTTGAACCGCATTAACAACAAGGGGTGTGCGATAGACTTACCTCCACGTGGTGCACCATGGGCAACGTATACTTATACGGCAAAAGTCTATTAACTGACAGTTGACTTCTGGCTTCAAACTACCATCACCCCACTATATGTCATATTTGACTACTTTCACATTACTCACCTCACCTTTCTTCTACCTTTGTGTCTGTCTCTTTTACATCTATGAAACGCTTTTCTATTCCTTCCCCGCCCCCTCTCCAATTTTTTTCAATTTGATATTTCTTCTCCTCTGTGAGGCCTGAAGTCAAGTAAAGGGCTAACGATGACCATCAAAACACTTGCCATTCGATGTAAATAACATTAACAACAATGAAGTTAGGACGCCAAACCGGAACGAGATATAAGTGACGTGGGACCACCTACATACGCTGATTCATACCTCTGCCCTAAATATCACATTCTCAAGGAAAGGAAAGTCTGTCAACAGCCAGTCGTACCTCATTTCATCCGTTCCCCACCACCTCGCTCATTACTGACGCCTTCAACCCCCNCCCCCCCCCCCCCCCCCCCCCCCCTCCATCCAAATTCACATACAACTTCTTTCTCCCGCCCACTCATTCTTAATTGTCCAGCATATATTTGAAATTTTCTCATGGTTGGAAAGGCTGCTGTATCCTGCCCACCTTGGGAAAGATAATTAATGTTCTATAATGGGATTTCCAAGCCCAATTAAAAAGTACCGACTTATTGTCCGTTGCTTATTCTCCCGCATTTAATTCTCCAAGTCAGCGGTCAAGCTACAAAAGCAATCCAAATGCTTAATTAGCTTTATTATTTTCTCAACATGTTCCCATAGAGTCTAAGCACTCCTGGGATAAGGTTTTAAACGTTAGAAACAAGGGAACAAATAATTTAATCGAAAAAATGAGGTCACTTATTTAATTAGCTTTCAATACGTACACAAGAGAGACACACACAACAAAGGGTGAAATTGAGAGAATATTCACGAGGAAACAAAAAAAAGACAAGGGGATCAGGATGGAAAAGAACTGTAACGAGAAGGTGCAGGAGAGAGAGATGGACCGTTATGTGGGTTATGAAGTAATGAGAAAGAGAGGTGGCAAAGCTGGGAACAGGAAGAAGAATGTATAATGGATACACGCCGAGAACGAGATCCAGGTTTCTGTATTCGATATCCTCATTTAATCTATCTTGACAGTTGAGTATATGGCCCGTACAAACCGATTTGCTGAGAGGTAGCCGATCGCTCCTGAAAGAAGTAATCCCATCATTAGTCGTACGCAATTAAGTACGTTGCACTAAAGTGTTGGACGTAGGCTGAACTAGGAACCTTGCCAGCCAATACAGAAGCACTTGAAAGCAAGCCAATGAAGATTCAACCCCAATCCCGTGCTGCTTGAGACAGGATAGTGACTTAAAGGTTTCTCACTCTCATACCCTCAATGTTTTCTTAGCATTCGTTCAGAACAGAAGCCATTCGGAAGAGAAATACAGACTATTACTCCTCTTGTGACCGGTAAAATTGGTCGCGAATTAAACAGGTGACAACGCGTCACAAACTCTTTGCAGCCCTCATTATGGATGGTGAGATCGCATCGTAAACTTCCTCCGATTGGAGACTAATACGCTAATCAACCTCTCTTGACCAGATTGGGATAATCAAAATGGTGATACCGTTCAAAAGATATGTGCATCGATGAGTATCGAAGGCTTGATATTTGAATATTGATCGTTACGTTATCCATGTACAATCCTTCATCTAATAATCTGTTCTGAACTCATGGGAAAATACTTACTAATATTCAAGATAGACGATGGAAAAGAATACTGAAATCTCACTGTGAGAAAGCCATATCAAAGCATTATAAAACCACTTAATATGCACAGATGGATTTCCACAACATGACCTCAAAATTGTCAAAGGAAACATCATCTAGCCGCTTACCGCACATGCAACCCAGGGCGAAACAGAAGAAGGCCATATAGCTGAAGTAGAAAGCTGTCTGGAAAAGACCAAACATTCTAAAAAAGGGAAAATTTGAAATTGTTAATAGGGAATAGTAAACTACTTAAATGAATCCAACAACAAGAGTCGTGGTAACTTACTTGGTTTTGAAGAGGAAATAGTAAATGGAATAGATGTACACATAAACAGCAGTTGACGCTCCAGAGAAAAAGCTAATCCACTGCCAACGATAGTCCTCAGCATTCAGCAGGAAATAGGTGCAAACAACAGTAGAACAGCCGGTCACTATAATCAGAATGAAGATCACCAGCAGGGTAAATCCAAACACATAGTACACCTTGTATGCCCAGAATGACGTAAAGATAAAGTACCTAAAAACGATGAATTTATGTACTACTTAGAAATTTATTAGATAGTAGCAATATTGGGAGCGCACATTTCGATGAAGATAGAGCCGAATGGAAGCACACCACCGATAAGGGAGATTATCAGAGGCTTAGTGTACCACTTAACGGCTGGAATGGGACGTGGAACTGCATTCACTCTGCAGGGACTAGCAGATGACCCACCAGCAGCCCCTAGTGCACTTGGCCGGCCAATATTGCGCCCTACAACCGTTCCGATCAAATTAAGGGGTATGATAACAAAAGCGATGATTGAAAACACAGATAGCACAGTGAGGAAGGGCAGCACACGGGAGGTTTGATAGAAGAGGGCTAGAGTATTTACAACGAGTGCAATTGCAGTTAGTAGTGCGGGCACAAGAAGGCTGCCCAAGAAGTGTTGACGAATCCAATTCTTTCCTGTAAATAAAAGTTCAACAAATTAGAAAAATCAACCACAACTACTTATATAAGTTAAGTAGACACCTCACCCCCAAGAGAGCAATAAGTGCGACCACCAACGAATCCATTCAAAGGTGATAAGAGGGCGTAGACAAAGATTATAGTTGAAAGAATAGCACCACGTTCTATGTACAGTTTACCTATTAGGGCAAGAACTGTGACAACTATTGACACCACAGTGATATGTACGCCGTTGCCAATGAGACAGGAGAGGTAGAGTGAGCCGGCAGGACTGCGAAAAACATCTCCGTGCACCTGTTTCCAACCATATTCGTCGCCCAATTCGCGTTCCTATGACGAAAAAAGATGAAATGTGCAGTCATAAATTGAAGGATGTCCACTTAAATGCTTCGATTAATAAGTTTCTCTCCTGTTCAACTGTGGATCAGCTAAAAGGCTCTTGTTAACGACACCAACCACAAACGTTCGTTTCTCGCTAATTTTCCTTGTTCTTCATTTTCGTCTTCCTCGATCTATATTTGTATACCTGCGGTCCTAGATATCGTGAATTGGAAACAAAGATAACTTATTGTTACTCACTGGTTGTACTTAAGCACCTTTTGACCACATACAACATTAAAGAAATTTAGCCAACTATGATATACGTCATGTAAATAAAGTCTGTGCAAATCAATCCCAAAGAGTCTCTAGTTAGAGTTCAGTCTAAATTTGGCACACATTAAGGACAGCCAGGGTTCCATTTCGTAGAGCCCAGTACTGCTTCCCTACATTCACCGACACTTGGATTTCCAACATCTAAATTGAGAGATCCCCCCCTTGTTTGAGCACTCAACTTCCTCTTTTTAAACATTTCCGTTCCCAATCACATTTCGTACTACCACATCTGAGATTTCCCGCGTTAATTGGATGATTCCCGTTGCAACTATGAGCACTGACTCACCAAGTCTTCAAGACCATCCACGCGGTTATATCGAGCGTAGTCCTTACGAAGTGTTCTTATTAGAATCATCGAGACCAGCAAGACGAGGAAGATTACCATCATGAAGGAATTGAAGATAGAGAACCAGTGAATCTGAACAGGTGGAAAGAAAACACACACAAGTACACACATTTCTTTAGGAGCCGTTGAGAGAATAAGGCAATAAGTGAAAGCAAACTCACCCTGTGTACATAGAAGCCAGTGTCCAGATAGACATCAGAGCGTTTATCGAAGGGCAGAGTGGATTCAGTCCACACAACCTGAAAAGGGACGTTGTAAGATGCAGATTAAATCTGACTGCAAGTAAATGCTATAATTAATAGATTACCGTTCGGATTACACTCATTACCTAGATCATGACAGGCGCCAATAGCGTTCATGATTAGACTAGCTGTTAGTACAAATTGAATTACAAACATTTCAGAGGTGATTAGGTCGGATGGTATCAAACTGTTTCAACAATCATGGGATAATGTCGTATTTCCATGATAACTTGATAAGTGATTGTTTGGCACACAAAATGGACAGAGAACGACAAGGAAATCGGTAATTAATGCAACATTGAAATTGATATGTGAACATTCTATCAACCCCCCCCCCTCCCGCCTATTTCCGCTTTCAGAGCCCAAAAAAAATAAAATGTGGTTCCACTATCCAAAATTACAAACTATGTCTCCATCGACATAACGACATCGAGGCAAACATAGAACCTAGGCTGCCACTGAAATGCATTAATAGATCTGTGAGTTTCAGGTAAACGTTTTTTTTATTATTTTGATTAGATGGATCTAAATGGATAAGCGGATAATGAAAATTAAGCCTTGAAACACTTGGGTAATAATAACAGTATATACCGACGTTATTGCTCTTGCAACCATGAATTCACTTCATCTTGGGAGAAGGAATCAGCTTAACTCGCTTAAATCAAGACTCCTAAAGACCCAATGAGGCACAGCCAAGTATATATGGCCAAATAACTTGATACCTCTTAACAAGGAGAGGATAACCACTACGTCTGACAGTGTGCACCAAATGCTGTTACCATAGGATTTTCTACTAACTAGGTCATTATTTACAAAATTTGAGGCATCAATTAGTCCATGCCACTTTTGAGTATATGATTGAAAATGCTCATCAATATTTCATGTTAAAGTTCTTTCACTCCCAAGACAGAAAACAGACAAAATAGACGATTGACCTCACAAAAGACAGGGAGCTTCAAACAACCGCAATCAGGAAAGTAAAGGAAAATTTCACGACACAAAGATATTAATAGAACTTAAGTTTAGGAAAAAATTATGACAACCGTGGCACATACTTCATAAGTGAAAATTATTTTAGCCCCAGGAGTGACTTGAACAGGATCCGAAGTGCCAAGTGAGACTCCAACAATCTGATCGTGATTATAGAAAATTTCAATTTTTTTGTGAGTCCAGAGCATGGGAACATCATCGCGGATTTCGCCAACAACTCCCACTATTGAGAGAGCATCCAAGTACATTTGGTACCAATAGCGCTCGTAAATGGCTAAAATCAGCCTGTCTGACTCCGCTTCGGATAGGCGTTTGCGACAAAATTCCGTCTTGACAACGTTTCCTAAAGGCAAGAATGAGATGAAGGAGGATTAGGTGTAGTTTAGGTTTATCCACCATGCAAAATAAAAGATACCAATTAAGTAATTTAGCTTCAACTTATTAAATTAGCGATTGAATCCAACTCATCAGTCTGTTTAAGTTAAGCCCTTGTGATAGAATCCAATTCATACAGCAATTCACAAGAGTAGGAGAGACAGAAACAGTTACCATAATTGAGACCCAAAAAAAGTAACGCCAGGTTTTCATTGATCATTAAAGTAGTCAATAAAATGAACTCGATTGCTAGCAAATAGGATGGCTGAGTTCAGTTCATCAATCTCGTCTTATATTAACCGTCTATAATGGAATTCGGAGTGAACAACGCTTCGTGGGGAGGGAAAAATCAATATCAGTCGTGATCGGGACCCCTCTACAAGTCACAAATTAAACTACTTAAAAACAAATAAGTAGATGATTATAATAATGATTAATAAAAAAACAAAAATAGTGAATGAGTTAACCTTTGGAAACAATACGGTTAAAGCTAGAGAAACCGTATTTACTACGTAGAAGTAACGAAATATTGAAAAATTCAAACAGTGAACCAGTGGTAACCAGGTAGGAGTTCACGAGATTGAAGCATATTGACGGAAGCGCATACCTAATTATAGTGTGGAATTCCTCAGAATGCTTTTCCTATACCTAGGCGTACAGTGGAACTGAGCTTATAAATAACAGCAAAATAGAAATTGCCTTGTAAAAGAAAAAAAGATGAATAAGAAGTAATCATGTTGGACTAAATAATAACCTCGATGAAGAGTAACAACTATATACAGAAAATGACGTTGTCACAACCCATTAATCAAGCCGCCCGCTGTTTTAGATGCACCAATATGTATTGAAAACTTAACCCTGACTTCACAAAAGCTCACATCATCACCACTGGTTTATACCTGATAATAATTCCAAATGCCAATAAAAAAGCGTTTTCGAGCCTCCATTTACGATTAGGGGGTGCACTATTGAGCACCCAAGATGAGAAACTCGAAGACTAACAGCTACCTTTGCTACTCAGACTTAGTGCGATTGGCCGTTCGACTCACTGGGTGTGCCCCGATAGGTATTGAACTCATGACCTCTAATTCTGCATACGAACCCGTTAACCACTACGATAACAGCGCACTTGATAATCACTGCTAAATCTGAAGAGAATATTTGAAATTAAATTATGTTAACAATAATTATGCAAGTGTATATTGAATGTGGTTGATTTAGCAGCTTCATGAATTTTAAAGAACTGTAGTGTCGTGTCCCCAACACGTTTGCATAACCCTAAATGTGCCACGGAGTTGGCTGAGGTTAGCATCTAACTCGTATAAGGGCTTAATGAACTCAGCATGTAATGAAAGGATGACTAAATTTTATAATCCCACTCCACACCAAACAAAAAAACTTTAGGTGCCTCAAAGGCCCTTCAAAAAGACAGTAAAACTTGGCCAAACAAAGAGCAAGGAAAGTGATGAATTGCGTAAACAATGCGCAACGACAAAAGTAAATTCTGGTAAAAAACAGCAGTGCTAGAAAACACGTTACTCATTAGAGCAGCACCATCTAAGAAGATACCTCCTGACTACCCTAGTCAAATGAAATTAATACGACTATAAGTAGGAATAGGGCTTCAAGGTCGCATTGAAGGCACTAGACAATCTAGAAAAATCGGAGTTAAGATGAAGTAAGACTTCCTGGTTCTGTAAAGCATTGCTTAAGAGCAGAAAGTTGTAGATATTTTTCCTTAATGGCCTGTACTGTTAAAAAGAAAAAAATTAACCGTTTCATTTGGCAAGATAATAAGAGGAGACTGCTATCGAAATAATGGCTTATCTCACATTTATTCATCACAAACAAAGATGGATTCGCTCGAAAAGCGCTTCTTCTAGACATAAAACAGTTAGTTAGGTCCCTTGTGCAATAAAGAAGTGCATAATATATATTTAAGCCCGGGGTATGTGATAGACTTACCTCCACGTGGTGCACCCTGGGCAACGTATACTCATACGGCAAAAAAGTCTATTACCTGGCAGTTGACTTCAAACTATCATGATCCCACTGTATGTCATATTCGACTACTTTCACAGTACTCATCTCACCTTTTCTCCACCTTATCTACCTTCGTCTTTGATACACTCTTCTGTTCCCCCCCCCCTCTCTTGAATTTTTTACACTTTGATGTTCCTTCCCCTCTGTGAAGACTGAAGTCAACAAAAGGGCAAGTGATAACAATCAAAATGCCTGCCATTTGATATAATAATAATAATATTTAAGCCCATTCAATCGAGTATAAACGATGGATAATTGAGGATTAAGGCAACATTCAAGTTTAATTGTGACATCGTTAAGGTATGAATCTGCAAATTACCGAAAAAAATCTCTTACAGGCTAATGGAAATGTTGAAGCTTATAAAAAAACTATATTTGAACAAAAATATGATTGAATAGATACAAAATATAATTGAAACGTAGACGAAATCGGCTAAGAAGAGGGATTAAGGACACCAGAATGCGTCATCGATGAAGCAGAAGTCCGAATTTGTCACCTCAAAGGTGACAAGTTTGGGAAATGTTTCAAAAATCGCTAATGAATACTGAATAAGAGCAGAGGGTATTCCAACTAACAATAGAAGGAACTTAAAAATGAATGCTATAATAACTTTTATTCAATTATGAATGGTCTGGACGACGGTATCAAAATATTAGTATGTTCGCATGATTCATAACGGTCGGATATTTGACTAATACGAAACTAAAAACTACAATGCATCTAGAGAACATTTTTCATCATAAACAAAGTCAAATGAATCAAATGAAAGTATCGTTGTAAATCCAGAAAAATTCATACCATCAAATAACCTAAACGTACTTTTAAATCGAATGTCAAGGCCACTGAATTGGAGTTCAATCCCTTGAAGTTTTTCTGCTAAAGTCTCATGATAATGTTCCACGTTTTCAACCGGACCTCTGCAGAATGGGAGGTTGAAGTAAGCATAAGTTTCCTGTAGATTGTGATAGGGACCAACAGTATTCATCCATAATACAATCTGCTCCCCATCAGCATACTAAAACAGAAATGGCTCAATAGGTTTGCATGGTTATCTATTTTTGAGTCTAATAAGATTAAAGTTTTAAGAAATATTATAAAACTTGAATAATGTTTAAAACATCTTGCTATTACATTTTATAACCAAGAATATACTCATTTAATCAATATGATTGCACAAAATTGTACTTGAAAATTAAAGTTGATGATAAAATATCTTTAGAAGAAAATACAAATACAAATATTAAGTTTCTTACCTTATGATCGTGCTCATCTGCAAAAGTTGTGGCTAACAAAATATTAATAAATAACACTGCGAAAAAATTATTCCGACCCAGCATCTTTCTGCACAACAACTGACAACACTAAAAACACTGGTTAGTGGTTGGTTCATGAGCAAATTGTTTACGAAACGTCAACAGCGAGCAATGTAATTCAAGTAATTACATTAATTTATTAAAGTCCATTAATTTTATTTATATAATTTATTTTACTTTATTTATACAACTTAAACCTTCGGATTTATAATATTTTCAATTTCTTAATAATTATCAGAAAATTATTCACCCTGCTTTTGCTTACGTTTAACAAAAAGTTAAATAGCAAAATGGTAATAAATAGCGAAGATAAGCAAGTGAAATAAATATCATCGAAATCATTTCCAATGCCTTTAATTTATAAGTCGGGGTGTTCTCGTTATTCAGAATTATTACAAGCATATTTTATCTGCAAAATTTTCCCTTTAATGATCGGAAAGCTTATTACTGCATGAAATAATCGTACTTTTAAACAAAATCAACAATATTTTGTTTGTACTTCCCTATAAACTATAGATCGATTATGACTTTTGAATATTAAATGTGAATTTCCACTCTTTTGCTGATTGATGAAGAGGTTTCTCGACCTTTGTAGGTGAACTTGAAGTAGGGAAGAATTCGAAGAATTTATTGTTAAACTCTGGATTATGTTAATCACGAGTGGCGCGAAACTAAGTTTCGTTTGGCTTAAATAATTTAACAATTTTTAAACATCGAATGAGAAAATTACTAAAATATTTCAAACTGTAAAAATTATGAAATTATAATTCAGCTAGCATTATGATTATGTGATAAAGAATCTTTTACTAACAAGTATTACATACGAAATCGTTTATTCTAAAATGTGAATTGAACCACATTATTTGAAAAAATGCTTGCGAAAATATTTACAGCCCCACTCTACAAATGACAAAGATCATATTTGCGGAACATTTGGAGTTGGGAAATTTTTATTTACTTCGTAAACTGTCCTCTAAATTTGGTAATTTAAGAGGAAGCATTCACTGAGTAGAAAAGAGAATACCTGTTGTTTGAGATTTACACTCTGTTAATAGATTTAGAATGTGGCTACGGTCAAGGTGGTAACAATTGAAAGGAAAAGGGCACATGGTCCTTTCTTAGCAAAGGAGCCAATTGAGCCAAAGTATCTGAAATGTTGAAAGATCCTACTCTAATTTAAATTTGGTTTTGATTTGGATTTTCATGGGGCGCATATGGGTTATCATTGTTATAATTTAAATTCGCTTTTTTTGGGGGCTGCTTATTATTAATCCAAACCGTTCTCACCCCCTCCCCCCCCCCTTCCACGTCCAATGATCAAATGGCAATTTTATCCAATTATATGACGGACGTCATATCCTGCTATTACCATACCATAAGGTTATTAGGATTTGCAACATTTAATTTAAAACATTATAGATAATTGTTAAATAAACTTTTTTCGGACACAGATGCCTTCATGAAATTTTTTGTTGGGTAATTTTGGGATAAGTAGACATAATTGATTACTTTGGTGGTTTTGGTAGTTATTGTGTTTACTACACACTATCATAACGTAAGCAACTTGTTCTGTTATACAATTTTCTCTAATCAAAAGCACACTCATCACACCAATTAAGACCAGATCTTGAAATGGGTATTGTATTATCGACTAAAAGGTCAACAGCTCTCAAAGCTTTTTTCTTATTTCAATCTTTTATATATAGTTTAACCGCTTGAATGATAAATTTTTGCTTCAATACAATGTATCGTAATAAAAATCCATACAGATTTAAATTCCTAAATCGAACGCGCTTAATCAACTGATACGCGTCGTTGTTTGATCATATTTTCATTACTTAAATTGATTTCTTTGGATCTGTCCTTTTCATGTCACTTTAAATCAAGGAAACTAAGAGGTGGTGTTTGCACTCAAAATTCGACAAGAAGAGAAATAGCATTTAATATTTCAGTTTAAGGAGAATGTATGGGAAATTTGGAGATTTTAGTTTTGACAGCGCCAAACCTGGGTGCATATGCCAAAAGTGCTTTGATATTAAACTGATGGGGGTGTGCGATAGACTTTCCTCCACGTGGTGCACCCTGGGAAACGTATACTCATACAACCAAAAAAGTCTATAAACCAGCAGTTGACTTCTGACTTCAAACCACCACCACCCCACTGTGTGCCATTTTCGACTACTTTCTTAGTACTCATCTCACCTTTTTCTACCTTTTCTACCTTCGTCTTTGAAACACTATTCTGTCCCCCCCCCTCAACTTTTTCACTTTGGTGTTCCTTCCCTCTGTGAAGCCTGAAGTCAACTAAAGGGTTAATGGTAACTATCAAAATGTTTACCATTTGATATAAATAAATATTCAACTGATGTCTGTCTAAATGGAGTTGGTTGGTGACTTTTAGTCAACCCAATAAATGCCGATATTCTCAAACAGTTTAGCGTTTGCTTGAATTTCAATATTCATGCATTTCACAAGCCTATTTCATTTCTTTTGGTTGGTTTGAGTTAAGTTTATAGTGATAGTTAGAATTGAATTAACTCAAGGCTGATCAGCTAATTTGCCTCTGCATTTTTTATTTTTCCTAACATTTTTTACCCTTCTTACTGAAAGGTGTTTATTATTTTGTAGACTGGAAAGCCACCAAAGAGGTTTTAAAGGCAGATTTTCACCCTATTAACGGTGTTTTATTTCTTTATTCGCAGTACCAAATTCGATATAGCAGTGTTTGCGCATCTTACCTCGTTAAATTACTTAATCATGATGTGATTTTATGCTAAAATAACTGTTTTTTTGTTGTTTATTCACAAAATCGAAGCTCCAAGCAACTTTCTTATGTTACCACGTGATTCGCTTATATTTTGTGGGAGTAATTTGTGTTTTACGGTGTTTTTAGGGCGCAGTAAAAACAATTGAGTTTTGTAATTCAGGGCATATTTTATTGGTCTAAATAATCACCCCATAATAAGACAGAGGCGGAAAACATTGTCTAGAAGATATTACTCAAAATCTTAAATAGTTGGTCATCACACTAGTTAACCTTTTGGTCTGTCATTCGGCAACACAGGAACTGGGTAAAAAAACTACCTCTTCCTTATCACACCTGTCTCGCAATGTTACTTTCACCTTTGCTGTCACAACACGCATATCCACCTCTCCAAGAGACCATTTTCTCGTTTTTTTTCTATTTCGCCTTCCCAATTCTCTCATTTCTCAGTGGTTGTCCAATGCACTAGTGGCCCAACTCAGTTTACTGATCACCTGATTTTGGGAAAAGTTCAATGAACCCAACTGGCCTTCAAAGATATCCTTAAACTGTTGAACGAAAGATCTGCGTTTAATGCGGTCATACTTTTCAACTGGTTTTGATGCCAGAATTTGTGCTACATTGCAAGAACTTCGAAATGAACCACACGAGCAACCTCGGTAGCCTGTGCAGAAGCATGAAGGGAGGTAGGTTCAACCAAAGTCTCGTCCTTCATTGTGGCCAGATGGTCTCTTCCTACCACTCTTATACTCCTTAATTTATCTTGCTCCACGATTCATCTATTTGAACACTTCTAGACTGTCATGCCACTTTATTGTATCTTACCCTATCTAGGGGTGGCTTTTAATAACTAAAGGCTACCTTTGTGTGTCATCGCATGCCTGCATGCCAGGATTGGGAGGTGCGGCCGTACAACGATGTGTGCAGCGATCGTACAAACAGGTGCGGCCGTACAACGATGTGTGCAGCGATCGTACAAACAGTGACCAATCATTAACCTCTGTTTAACCTAACCCCCCATCCTGATCATGAATAGCTCCCCGCGTGTACACTTTATCCACAATATTTATTTATTTCGAATGACAGGCATTTTGATAGTTATCATTAGCCCTTAGCTGACTTCGAACTTCACAGAGGGGAAAAACATCAAAGTTCAAGAGGGTGGACTGAAGAGTGATTTGCAGATGTAAAAGAGACAGACACAATGATAGAGAGTAGGGTAAGGTGAATACTGTAGAAGTGGTCAACTATGACATACAGTGAGGTCATGGTAGTTTGAAGTGAGAAGTCAACTGCCGGTTAATAGACTTTTTTGCCGTATGAGTATACGTTTCCCAGGGTGCACCACGTGGAGGTAAGTCTATCGCACACCCCTTATCCACAATATACTCACTGAATAAACACGCTACTTGATACACGTCTGTTTCCTTTATAGCTGGGCTATTGCTTAGCTGGTTCTGGGAGTCCAGCCAAATGTTGGAGAATCTGACATAGAGATTTCTGAGTTAGTCAGGCTTTACTAAAGTAGCAATCCGCTACACAGTGTCATCTTCTACTGAAATTCCTATCCAGTTTTATAAAAGAAAATGTTCATTCTACTAAGTTAGAAATAAATGAGTGTTCTTTGATGATAAGTGATAACAGAAGGAAAGAAAAAATGCAGATTACTCAAATTTCAATTTGCAGTTATCTTTATTTATACAGAGTAATAGCATAATATATTAGTGCCCAGAAGCTGAATTTTTGTAAGCAGCATTAATATTTCTAACTGGAACTTCACCACTCCTAATTTTCACTAAGTGATTAATTGGAAATTTCAATTTCATTGCCAAAACAAACCCATCTGCTGAGAATTTTTGCTAAATTACCTATTCTAAGATGGGGTGTGCGATAGACTTACCTCCACGTGGTTCACCCTGGGCAATGTATATTCATAATGAAAAAAGTCTATAAACCGGCTGTTGACGTCTCACTTCAAACTACCATGACCCCACTCTATGCCATATTCCACCACTTCCACAGCGCCAACATCTCACCTTACCTTTTTCCCTACCTTTGTGCCTGTCTCCCTTACATCTGTAAATTACTCTTCTGCTCCCCATCTCGAATTTTTCTCACTTTGATGCTCCACCCCTCTGTGATGTCCGAAGTCAGCTAAAGGGCTAATGAAATCTTTCAAAACGCCTGTCATTTGCTATAATTAAATTGTTCGGAGATTTCTTCTTATCAGCCTTTAACTCAAATAAATCTTACTGATAATGCATTAAGGATCCAAATTTTGAGCCAAATTTGTTTGATTATTTTGAAAAATTTATTATTATTATTATTATTGAATATTTGGCTGTCAATGCAAGTTAGAACGCACGCCCATTTTGGATTGCGTGCATGCCCTTGCTTTCCTAGTACCGATTTCTGCTCTAAGAACGTGCTTGTTGGTCTAGAATAGATTGAGTAGCATTTACAGACGATTAATCACCAAAACAAGTGAAATAAATTCTGCCTTGTGGTTGGTTCGGCCTATACCACGACCGAACAACCTCATTGGAAGAGAAAACGAGCAAATGTTTTTCTTCGAGTATGGTGGAAATCGATAAAGCGAGGGTAATGAAGAACAAAAAGTATAGAAGGTTAGAAGCGTGCAAGCGATCGAAAAATAACACAAGTGAAGGGAAACGAGTTGCGGATAGAGCAGTGTGAGATGCTCGATTTGCGATAGATTGAAAATTTGTGACAGCACAAACGTCTTTGCATGATCATGAAGAAATCAGTATCATCAAATGCAGTCCTCCTCTATCATGATCCCGTACCGCACTTAAAGTTTGTTTTAACCAGCTGAAACGGCGGAAAAACAGTACAGTTCTCAAGTACAATCGGGCATTCTATGGACGTAAATGTGACTAAAGAGAGACGATTAAACCAACTAATAAATTTGATAGTCTTGCCAATAGAATTTTGTCCTAATGCAAACGTTTAAAAGGGAGATTACTTTATATCCTGAATTCAGCGAAAGTCTCAAACTTGGGGGAAACTGAAGATAACCAAAGCAAAAAAAGATAGCACAAAATTCTTAAAAATATTCCCCCTAAATCAGTTAATGGGGTGCGTGATAGACTTACCTCCACGTAGTGCACCCCGGGCAACGTATACTCATACGGCAAAAAGTCTATAAACCGGAAGTTGACTTCTGACATCTAACTACCATGACCCATTGTATGTCATATTCGAACACTTTCACAGTACTCATTTTACCTTTTCTCTGCCTTTATGTCTGTCTGTCTCTTTCACAACTGTGAATCATTATTCAGTCCCTCCTCTCGACTTTGTCACTTTGATGTTCCTCCTCTCTCTCTCTGTGAAGCCCGAAGTCAGCTAAAGGGCTAATGAAATCTATCAAAACGGCTGTCAATTGAAAAGAAACAGTTAATTAAAATGGTTAAATCTGAATAAGCCTGGAATTATTCTCAGTATTCTCATTAGCAAAGATCTCTTGGTTTGGAATGGCTGCCTGAATAAGGTGAGCAACCTCAACGATATAGAGGAAATAGACATATAGCATTTTTTGCCAGTATTCACACAGCAAACATGATTAGTGACTGAAGTAACTTAAAGTGACTTGAATGTGACACTATTAGCTGATCAGATAAAAGGTCTTCTGCACGCACTCCGCGCTCCCAAGAGTGCTCGCGTGAGCATAAGATGGCGCACTCCCCTTCCTCCCCCCACCCCACCCCCTTCCCCCCCTCCAAATCTCTAAGAGGGTAATCAAGACGTGCTTATTTTTACTACGTAATAATGGTCCAATTAGAGTGGTGCAATATTCCCGCTAGTCACAATTTTCCAACCGATAATCCTACGTATTTATTCGTCACATTAAAGCTTAAATAAATAACGAGATAAAGTTAATCTTCCTTTTTTCTTCGCCCCAATCAGGTTAACTCCAAGTGTCGCACTAAATTTCCCGAAATTCATAACCACAGCAATTATCTCCGGAAACATCCTCGACTATAAAACACCTCCCAGAATCTGTTACTCTTCAACCACAGTGTCGAGGAAGCAAGAAGTGTAGGGTGGTTAGCGTTAATTAGAAATTAGAGGTGACTTCAAACGCGGTCTGCAAATAGACTTCTTGACGTAACTTTGAATGAATAGTAGACCGCTAATTAGCCAAGAAGGCTTCTGCACCTACAATTGTGCATGAGCATACACACTACTGGTTTTGAGTGGAATCTTAGTGGCACATGATTTATAGATATGAGTATTCAAAAGTTGAATATATATCTATAAATAACAAATTCTATATGCACAGCAAGGGTGCGCGATAAACTTACCACTACGTGGTGCACCCTGATAAGAGTATACTCATTCGACAAAAGAGTCTATAAACCGGCAGTTGACTTCTGACTTCGAACTACCATCACCCCACGGTGTGTCATATTCCACCACTTCTACAGTACTCACCTCACCTTAACATTTTCACTACCCTCGTGTCTGTCTGTCTTTTCTTACATCTGTGAATCATTCTTCTGTCTCCCTCCCCCCTCTCGAATTTTTGTGACTTTGATGCTCCTCCCCTTTGTGAAGCCGGAAGCCAACAGCCATTTCAACGAATCTGCCTTATTTCCTGTGGAAACTACTTATGAATATCAAACTTAAATGATACATATTTTCGTTGTAGCAATAGCGTACC
>UZAE01013629.1:0-18445 GCA_900617975.1 Rodentolepis nana | reverse complement strand
CCCCCCCCTATACATTAATTAGTTATTCACTAAATCCAGGCTTTTAAATATAATTTTTTTCAGTTTCTCCGAGCCTTGAGGGTGTAGCACCTGATAGATTTGCTCTCCCTCGCCTATGTTTGTGTACAGCCTGACTCAGACACAGAAGTATCGCTTAGTGATATTTTATTTGCACCTAAATAGCAAAGAACATAGAAAGCGAAACATCAGTTCTCCCGTCCTCATAAACCGTATTGACCTTTACGCCTGAGCATTCTCTTTCTTCCCAATTCCCCCCCCCCTCCGACCCCTTTCCCTATTATTCTCGGCTTTCTCAGTCGAGTAGTCCTCTTGTCTCTCATTAGCCTTGGAAATATTATGAGTTTTATGGGGGATAATAATCCGCATTTGGCTATACTATTCAAATAGCTTTGTTTCGAATTAAAGCTACTTTCAGAGCAAATGGTGTTTAAGTGTGTGATAGTGAACATGTATAGTTATCATGTTCCCGCTGAGTCTTCAGGAGAAGATGACATTTTCTAGGGGTAGAGCAAATTTTATCACCAATTAATGATTTGTTAATTTATTTACCGTTTAACTGGCACTCATAACTTTGGTTCTAGAGAGTGATGAGTTAGGAGATAAGAGAATATGCTACCGAATGAATTAGATGCAACTAAATAAAGTGAGTCCGGGCTATATTTATTAAAAAAAGCGCACGATATGTGTATTGCACTTCCTGGCAATTTAATCACAAATAGCAATACAATATATGAAAATTAAATAAAAGTGCAATATTCCCGGTTACCCACTTATTAGCGAATTCTATTTATATTATATCGTATTGACTAAAGTGCTTAAGTTAAACTCAATGCAATTAGACTAGTTTAAATAAATAATGAGCACTAATTTAAACAAAAGTGGGTTGAAGAATTTATTTCTTTTGAACTAAGTGGTATCTATGTTTAAGCTTTCCTAATTTATATAAGTAGGTGATTTAAGTAGAAGCTTCGACAGTAGGAAAGTGTTAACATTCCCGTATACTTATCCATAATTCATAGGGATTACCGACCATTTTGCAATTAGTGGCCAATGAGGGGGCTAAACGTCCCCCCCCCATATGCCACAAGCTTCAGCAGCCATCAAACCATCTCCTCTGATGAGTCATATATGTGTATATATGTCGTCACTTTGTCTATGAAAATTTATTATGAATAAGTGGAAACTAAGTAGACAGTTATGGCTGTGGAAATCCACGGTTTTCATTACTATCAAATGGCGAGTTTACTGTCATAACACAATACTCAGAATTGTTACCTTAGAGCCTCTACTATTACTGTCAATGTTTCATAGTGTATCAAACACCTCTAGTTCGAGAGCAAAATTAAGGAAGCGTTTATGTTTAGTTTCTGCTCATTGAATCTGATAAAATTGCGTAAATTACCATAATTAAAATGTAAGCACTGAGCATATTTGTTAAAAGGTGGAGAAAACAAATTAGGGACATTTTAATTCCACAGATTCTCAGGGGTTCAATGTCTGATTTTTGCCTTGGCTTGATCTATTCCTCCAAGATATTCGACAATTAGATCTAATCAAAGTTTGTTTCTCATGGCACTATGGGACAAACTCCTCCAAATACCAGTTTTTTTATGAAAAGACCAATCGTGAAAACACAGTGAAGTGCAAGATTGGCTGTGTACTCAGCTATTTAACTATCTGATTCTTTCTTGGATCTTTAGGTCTTGACTAAAACGAAACACATCAAAGTTCGGTGAGGATCTCTTCATACACCGCAAGAAATTATTTATTTATTTCAAACGGCAGGCGTTTTGACAGTTATCATTAGCCCTTTAGCTGACTTCGGGTTTCATAGGGGGAAAGAACATCAGAGTAACAGAAAGTCGAGAGGTGTGGAACAGAAGAGTGATTTGCAAATGTAAAAGAGACAGACACAAAGGCAGAGAAAAGGTAGGATGAGTACTGTGAAAGTGGTCGAATATGGCATACAGTGGGGTGATGGCAGTTTGAAGTCAACTGTCGGTTAATAGACTTTTTGCCGTATGAGTATACGTTGCCCAGGGTGCACCACGTGGAGGTAAGTCTATCGTACACCCCCACGACCGCAAGAAATAAAATCACACTCTCTTCTGAGCTGCGAACACCCTGTCCTTATACAGGCTGTTTGTTTTGGCCAAATTATACAATGTATGCCATCATATACACATTATAGCTCCTTTACATTATGCTCTCAAATTGGGCTCAACAAGAATTAAGATTTTGACACCCATGAAACTATTCACCTTTTTATAGTACGAATGTAACTTCCGGAGGTGATCTACGAATGCTGACTTCAGTTCTTCGCCTTCAGGGTTTTAGCTTTTGGTAACTTAAATGAGCATTTAAGTTAGTAAATAAGATATGTGTATAAATATGGCCACCAATCCATATGAAAGAAGTTTCCATCATTTCACTAGATCAAATTAGTTAAAAGGACCAAATGCACGGGAAGACAAAAAATGTCAAAATAAAGATTCTCACAAAACGGAAGAAGAGGAGTTTATATTATTAGGTTAAGAAAATAATTATATATTAGTGAAAGAAGAAACGAGCAGTGGTAAAAGCAATACGAGGACAATAGGCAAGTGACAACCAGAGAGGGAGAAAAAGACAAATCCAAGACATTTAACTGCACTCAGCCTTTGGCTGCTCCATCTTCAAAGGAGCCAAATCCTCTTCTTTCACGTTAAAGAGTTCTCTAATCTTGGCATAGTCAGGATTCTCCGTTATCTTATCTTGTTTGAAGGAGTACAAAACATTCCCACCTGGGAAAAATAAAATTTTTACTTCAAACCACAAGAGATTGTAATAGGTAATGGCAAATATAAAGTACCTTTATCAATTACAAGAAGACCACCAGTTTGCCAGCCGTCTCCTTTAAGATTTCCATCAACCTTTTTCTCCTGAGATGGATTAATAGAAAGATCATCAAGGTTTAGCAAGAAAGTAAATTTTAAATCGACTTGGGAACAAGTTTTATACCTTTGTTTCATGAATAAGATTTCTTCCAGGACCAGACAAAAGTGACATAAAGCCAGAAAGCATTCCAACTCTTCCCAACTCAAGGGCATTATAGGTATCCTTCGCTTCATCCATGTAGAGTTCTAAAAATCGAATAACAAGCATAATAAATTAAGGCAGTAGCAATTTCAAACAGTACCTCCATCGAAAAATTTTCCAGCCTTGAATTCCTCGAGTCCATCTTTGTCATGTCCAATGGCGATCAAGCGAACTCCCTTACTCTGTAAGGGTTTCTTCATACGACTGAGCTCCAAAGTCTCTAAACGACAGAAAGCGCATCCGAAACGACGAAGAAGAGCGATAATGCAAGGTGAATTCTTAAAGAAAAAAGGGTGGAGGAAAATAATGATAAACAATTTTAAAGACAGTATTGTGTAAATTTACAGATAAATTACCTCCCAGAAAGTTTTAACCGTAAAACTTGACTGATCGACTGCACTTTTAACAACGCAGGCACCTAATTTCGTTATCCCAGCCGACATTGCCAATAATTCTCAATAAAATACAGCCCCAAATATTTGACGTTGATTTATCAAAGTCAAGGTCAGCAAACTAGTTCGTTTAGTAAAATGGTATTGAAACATAGTTAGCTAAACTGTACATGTCAAATTAACTTTTTATATTATTTTGACCGTTTTATTTGAATATAAGTTGAAATGTAGCGCCGTCGTAAAATAGCATATTTTTGATAATCTTTTTGGCAAAATATCACTGAAATGTGGTGCCATGATAGATATTATAGAAGAAAAGTAAATGAGGCAATGTAAATCTTGAAAGATCGATTTTCAGTCATCGAAAATTTTGATCAAAGTTAGTTGTTCTGGTTATATTGAAACTAATACCCCTACCACGTGTTATTAGAAAGCAAAATTACGAAAAATTGCAATGATCTCTGAATAAGAAGGCCTCTTAGTGAGCAAATAAGTATGATCAAAATGAAGCCTTTATATTTTATGATTGTGAACAAATGTATGAACGTATCTGGGGTTCTCCACAAAATTAAATTAATGGTAAGTATCCATGATTTAAATTTTTCATTTGAAAAATAATATTTTATTTTATCATGACCCCTTAAGTCTGTAATAAATTCCCTCTTAAGATACCTGTGTCTCTTTTAATATCGTGGAAAAGAGTCATAACATGACAACGAGAGTAGATTGATATTGTCTAAAAGGATTGTCCTACTTTATCCATAACTTTGAATTAATTTTGTTGTAAGTTATTCTTCAGTCACCTTAGATTGTCTCCGACCTTGACTGAGTAATGGAGTGGTTTCAAATCTCCTCATAAGCGCATGAATTTGCACTTCATATTTTTTATGCACAAGCACACGCTTACATATATGGGCACAAAAAATGAAATATTAATTCAAAATATTATAAATTTTATGCCATTTTAATTTGTCATGATATAGATGCATATTTTTGAAACATATAACTTTCTCTTTTTGTGAACGTGCATTTTCTGTTTCTCTATTCGTTTAACCTAGGAAGATTTACACAATTTTAGATCATGGCCAACTGGAAACCACTTACGACGTCTGAGTTGCGTCATTGTGACCGCTTCTGTTTCAATGATGGCGTGTGCATCGGTTGCATGCGAGATCCTCATGCAAAGGCCCAGTGTATTGGATGCACATGTCCGCAGCACCTTTGGACAGGTGAACGCTGTGAAATTCGCGTGGGTTACTTGGGTATGCGATCTACAGAGGATACACTCTACATTCTCACTGTTATCTTCGCTCTGCTTGCTATTCTCATGTCCATCTCGACAATATATTTCTATCTTAAAGGCCGTCGTTTCCGCCAAGATCCTTTTATCATTCCTGGTGATCCGACTATTCACTTGTCTATTCAGCCCCCTTCCGATTCTGACAAGCACTACGATATTCCCCAACCATTAGTTACGCCTGGAAATGCTTAAATGATAAATTCTTTGTAGTGCCCTGAAATTAATGTCTATTTTGATTATGCAATCCATTATTTTTAGAAATATAAAGCGAGTATATCTAGATTTATTTTGGTCAAATCTTTTCCCTTCCCGTCGGTGAATGAGAGTAAGCATATGTACTATGATTATGAATTCTTTGACATCTGAACATATAGTTCATTAGAACTGCGAATGAGTTTTATCGTGTTGACAAAAATGACAATGAGGATAAAATTGTAAATCTACGGTGACTTTCTTTTTGATACGGTGGCAGATATCTCCTCTTTTAATCAATATTTATCTAGTCGTCCCGCTTAGATTATGGGATACGTTATCGCTTTGTGCGTCATCGTATGCCTGCATGTCTGCTCGCCAGGATTGGGAGGTGCGGCCGTACAACTCTGTTTGCAGCGACCGTACAAACAGTTACCAATCCTCAACCTCTGTTTAACCTAATCCCCCATCCTGATCATGATTAGGACCCCTACGTGTACACGTTATCCGCAATATACTCACTGAATAAACGTGGTCCGTGCTACACGTCTATTTCCCTTATAGCTGGGCTATAGCTTAGCTGGTTCTGGGAGTCTAGCTAGATGTAGGAGAATCTGCCATAGAGATTTCTGAGTCAGTCAGGCTTTACTAGCGTAGCAATCCGCTACAAGATATTATAATTTCCACAGTATCTTTTGAGCAATTTGGCACTGAAAACAGCGGTGTCATTTAAAGTGCCTGATTTATGTCTTACATACGTATAAGCGTTTTTCATTTCTGGGTGCAAGCCTGAAGCATACTTTTGAACTTTACAGACTCCGTGGTAGACTGTTACCTATTTTTTCGCACACAGAAAAGGTAAAGTGGCGGTTAAGATTTTAATCATAATAGTCCCTTTGAATCGCGATTTAATAATGGCTTTAATAACGTGATAATAAAAAGGCCATCAAATGAATTTCCAAGCAGACCTGTTTTTAACTTTGTAACCTCTATTTGTCCTTCACGAAAAGAATGACTGCATAACTGTAAGACACCGCTTTACATTTCAGTGTAAAAATCCATATTACAGTACTGAAGAAAAGAGATTTTGAAGATAAGATCAGAGTAACAAGACCTATCAAGAAAATTGCTCTTTCATTTAATGTTTATTTTATTTATTTATTGTAATTCATTTTTCTCAATTAAATTTTATGCGGACAAATTTCTTAGCATCACTGTCAGTAATGCGTTCCATGTTTCCTTAACGGGGGTGTGGGGTAGACTTACCTCCTCGTGGTACACCCTGGGAAACGTATAATCATACGGCAAAAAAGTCCATTAACCGGCAGTTGACTTCTGACTTTAAAATACCATCACCCTACTATATGTTGACTTCTGACTTTAAAATACCATCACCCTACTATATGTTATATTCGACCCCTACCACAGTACTCATCTTACCCTTTCTGAGCTTTGGTGTTCGTCTGTTTCTTTTACATCTGTGAATCACTCTTCTGTTTTCCCTTCCGAATTCTTCTCATTTCGATGTCCCGCCTCCCCTCTGTGAAGCCCGAAGTCAACTAAAGGGCTAATGATAACTATCAAAACGCCTGCCATTTGTTGTAAATAAATAAAATAAATGCTTCCTTAACGTGGTTGTTCGATTTGCATCTGTAACTAGCGCAATTTCTAAGAACGCACAATTGCCAATTGCCTTTGGAAAGAGGAGATTGTTGAGTCCACAGCTCTGTCAGGCCTGAACAAAGAAATTTCATGCGCCCTCGGATAGACTCGAATGTGATGCCGTGCTACTTGGCGTGAAGGGAGCAAGTGGGGTCGTGGGCACAGAGACCTCTCAGCCAACTACCAATAACTATTACCTACATTGTTTAACAAATCCATCATTGTATTTTAATGTTCAAGCTCTTTAATAGACATGCATCTAAAATAAGCGTATTCCACACTGTTCGTCTGCGTCTGTTTCATGGATATTGCAAAGTGGATCTTGCCATAGTGATTACTGAGCATAAGTTAATGTTTATTAGTGAAGCAATCCGTTACAAGATCGTTACAGTTCAAAAGAATAGCACTGAGGCTGCGAAACCAATGACGGAATGACAATACAAGCAAGGATATGGAGTTCTGCTGATTATAAATAAATATTTTGTGATGGTTTAAATAAGTTTCATGAAAAATCAATGAAAAAATCATATTGCAGAATTGACGATTAGATCTACTCAGTTAAGTTGATAGGCGAAACGGGTGAGGGAACGAAAATGAGATCACTGCATCTAAACATCTGTGTTTAGAATGTCGGAACTTGCCCATTTGGTACCAAAATAAATTTTATTTCAAGAAATTAAGGCCCCCTAGGCAAGTTATCTAATCTTATTAGCAAGTTACACCATTTTAACCAATTATTAAATATATACAATGACGCTATCAGGTTCATAAGAATTGAATTGAGTTAAAAACAATTTAGTCCACAAAAATAGCTTCAAATGGAAAAAATCACTGATGCCATAATCATCTTAATTGAAAGCCTTTTTTCAATATAACACCATGAAACGAATCAAGAATTTGAAAATATAAGTATATGTTTAAATTTTGTGAAAAAAGTTTAAAAGTTGTAGGGTTAATTTCTATTGCGAAAGAATTATTTGTATCTATTCGACAAACTAGAAATAATATACTATTACCATTTATTTATAGTACTATTTATTTTAATCGATTGGTGTCAATTTATTTAGGATTGATTTAATTAATTGATAGGATATCCAAGGTCTTCGTAAATGACAGGGGCACAAAGCTTGATCAAAATTAGCCGTTGAAAATTAACTTAAAATGACAACTATTAATCCTGTCTACGTTACAACTATTACCATAAGCGATTTCCGAGCAAACTTTCCTAGATGTTTGCTAGCCTATTAAAAATTTTTAATGTAAGTAAAGCATAATCTCCAGGGTCATAAGATCCAATGGGACTAAATGGAAACTTGAAGTAACTCGTGTGTACGCCGGTCGTAATTGTCAGTATGTGACTGATAAAACAAAATAAACAAGTCAATTTTTCTAATTGCATATTATTATTCCCACATATATTATGCAATTATAAAAATGAACTCTATGACTTCCTTTTGGTCTTAATCTATTCTAAGAATTTATAGTGACTTAGTGCCAATCAATACAGATAAACTAACTTGAGTTTTTGAAAATATGGGCGTCAATAAAACCACAAAGAAATTCTGGCCTTAATTTTCAGAGCGTGAATACAGAATATCTGTAAAACTTGCTTTGATATTTCTATTCCTTTCTTACATTTTATTTCAAGTTAAAAATATAGATTTTGACCATGAATATTTTATAATACATACTAAACCAGCTTCTAAATGGATTGAATATTTAGGTATTTATTAGATTTTCAATTAAATTTCTCTTTGTTGCCTCGGAAATAAAATACTACCCTAAATTATAGCAGTTGTAATACAAAAGCCAAATGTTTTTTAAATAATTGAATTTACTATTTTTATGCATAAATTTAAATTTTGCTTGGAAATTAAGAAGTAATCGGCTTTAAATCATTTGCGTTTAAGACTTTCGATTCATATCGTTAGCGCGCGCAATAAATATTTTTGTGGTTAACGGGAATTTGATATGATGGCTGTTACGTCCGAACACGTTGACAGCGTGATACAAGGTTAGTATCTTCTTCTATTGTCATTAGGATACAATTTTACGAATACATAATTCTGTTCCTCTACTTAAATGAACAATAGTGTGAGTACTAATTGCTGTCATATTAATTCGAATTAATTAAATTTATTCCAGTATAAGCCGTAAATAGGTTTAACTTATATTAATAATTATTTACAATATTGAACTTTATGTTGTTAGCTTATTTTTCATCTTATCTGCAGATAATGATTCTCATCTGAAGTCAAGTGAAGAGGCTCTTACTCATCTGGAGGAGGTTATATCTCATGTCGTTTCCGAAGCCATTGAATATGCTGATAAACCCCCGGAAGAGCGAACTCTTCCAGCCCTAGTTAGAAAATCGGCCACCCAACCTCGAAGGCCTAATCCAACTCCTCCATATGGGCAAGTGAATATTCCAAACAACGGAGCGCAAATGATGGGCTTTAATCATATGGGTGCTTATGGATTTCCTCAGGTTCAGGGCCAACTACATTGCAATCCTAGATTTACAAGTAAGCTGCAACATTGATACATTTATTTTAATTTTTAAGTGCCACCTGGAACGACTGTTATCCAGCAAACACCTCAGCGTTTCATGCCACAATACAACGGCATTCAGACGAATCAATATCACGCTCAGAACGCCCAATTACAACAACAGTATGCACAAGCCGCCCAATTTCAAATTCAGCAACAACAGCAGTATCAATTGCATTTACAACAGCAACAGGTAATCGCAATTTTTTTTTAAATTTTGCTCATGATTTTAGATTTAAAATATTCTAAACAATAGAAACACTGGAATTAATAGGTTTTTAGAATTTACAGGTTTTAGTGGTTTTATATCTATTAGCTTTGACCGAGGTCTTGTCCTTCGTTTTACCAGTCTTACTGTCTTGAGTCTAATAAGTCATTATTTGAAGTCAATCTTCGGCGTGTATCGTAGGCTTTCTGTTTCCTATTTTTTTGCCACAAAATTTTATTTGAACTAACAATGTTCATTATATTTGCATCATTTCTCTTTGTACACATCTCGATTACTGTGTTTCCTTTTCTATTAAGCATTTGTTAGAAGTTATACATGTGGTGCCTCTATTCTTCTCATGTGTGCACCATGGAAGAATGGCACACACTTGTCCCAAATCATTCTTGCCTTTTTTCTTTAAATACACACTGAATGTGGGTGCTGCCTGGGGTGTGATAAATTTACTCCTCGCCGCGACACTCTGGGAAGAGACGGTTTTGTGCGTTCACGCACCGCGTCTGTCACACAGAGTAATTCGCATTCGGGGACGCGTGTTCCCATCACCCTGTAGCCTCCAGCTCTCACGCTTCGTGCTGACGTATTACCCGAGGTCGTACACCGCACTTCGCAGCGATATGGCTTTAGCCGTGCGTCCGTTCACATCTGATGTTGTTTTATCGATCGCGTACCTGTGTGTGGGCGTGTGCGTTGATTAGCACGCGTTCTTACGTCTTACAGGCCACTTGGATGTGTGCGCATGTGCTTGCGTGCTTACATACCTCTTGCGCACGTATGGCCAAGCCGCTTACAGCCCTTGTACGTGTACGCGCGTCTCAAGCTGCTAGACTTTAAGCTGAGATGCCCAGCCACACGTATGAGTGCGGCCGACGTGAATAATTCTCTTAGTCACCCGTGTCTGTGTGCAAAAGTGTGCGTTCGCTATTTGGTGCTTTGTGTCGCCAAGGCACCGGTTCCTTGTGATATCTGATTCTAATGCAACAGAGCTAGAATCCTGCTTATAATTGCACGGCTTGCTGGCTCCTGACATTTTGTTCTTGCCTCTTTTACATAGATGGAGGTCTTCACGAAGGCAGTCAATTCCATTTATTAATTTAACAATTAGCGTCTAATATTCCAATTACCGAAATGAGTAAAGCTAACGAAATTCGTTATCGTTGCTTTAATATTATGGCTGCATTAATCTTTCATGGTTTATTTGCAATCATTTGCTTATTTATGAAGCTAATATGCCTTATAACATTGGCGGGGAAGGTGGTCTAATTTTTTAATTTTGGGGTCTCTTGTTCGGTTCAACTGAGAGCCCTTTTTATTTATTGAGGTAGTCTATCCTCATCTTTCGCAATTTAATTATATTAAAAGTCAACCAAAACAAACGGCATCTAGAGTTAAAAATGATATCCTAAAATGTGTTAGTTTGGTAACATTTTGCAGCTCTAAAATTTGTATCTCATATCTAATAGAACCATAGAACGAAAGACCACTAACCTATATATTTAATTTCTTACGAGCACTGCTTTTCATGGATAAACTTCATTTTGTTTTAATCTCATTTAATAAAAAGATTTCTACCCAACTCGCACCTTTCATCGCCAATCGCCCGTTTATTTATAAAGGTGTATGGGGGTATATACGCTGCATTCAATAATGCCAGGCTTTATAACCTTTGTTGTTTATTTAAAATTCTTCGAATGCCACCGTGGACATGGTATCTACCTCTTCACTTACTAAATCGCTGTCTTTTAGTTAATATTCTAATTGCTTATTGCTTGCTCGATTGTTTTTTTGTAGTTGTTTTAATATTTATATGTAATTTTTTGTATGATTTCTTTTGTGCTCGAATCGGGCAAAGCTATTAACATAAAAATTTAATTATCTAGAGAATGAATGTACACAGCTTCGTTTTGATTATCGAGGAGTTCCATACCTGGATGGGTTACTCTAAACGATGCCTTCGTTCCTATTTAATGTAAATTTAATTCTCTCTAAACTGCATGTCAGAATGTGTCTACGAGACATTGCTAGTTTTGTGATATCGTTTAAAATGCGCGGAGTTAGCATACGTAAAGATATTTACCGAAATATCGCATTTTCGTGGTTGTGTCTGTGTTTTCTTCTTATTGATGAAGGAGTCTCATGTTCCATAATTCCATTCTCCTATCCAAAATTATGCGCTTATTGACTATTATTTCGTTTTCTTCTCTCGATCACCTTGACTACATGTGTAGAAAATCCAAGAGAAGTTAACAGAGCAATGCACCATGACAATATTTGGCTGACCTCGCACCAGTCACCGCGGTGATTAGTGTCCTTGTCTCATTTTTGAGATTATTTGCCACCTAAAAAGTTGTTGCCATCAAGATAAAGAGTGACTGGTTGTGAGTTCTTAATTCATTATATGCACTTGACACTTCTATTTTTGGTGTAGAAGTGTCTCGTATGGTCTTCCCTACCAAAGTTGCCGGTTATTGGGGTTCAGTGGCTTTGGAACTCACTAGTAAAAAACACATAATTAAATTCTTATTCTCTTTTATAGGCCCTAGCGGTGGCTCAACAGCAGCAACAGCAACAGCAAGTCCAAGCCCAACAGCAACAAGCTCAGCAAGCTGCACAGGCTCAACAGATGCAAATGTATGCGGCAGCAGGTGCTGGTGCTGGAGCCTCTTTTACCGTAGTTCCTCCCACTGCCGGTGCTCCAACAGTGGCTACCGTCACTCAAGCAGCACTAGCAACTAACCCCCAAGCAGCCGCATTAGGAGTAGCAACAGCAGCGGTCCCCTCCCAACTTCCCTCTGCTGCTGCGACCGTCTCGCCTCTGGCTACCGTTCAACAGCAGCAAGTCCAACAAGCCCAACAGCAACATTCCCTCACTCCCCAACAGATCCATCAACTCTCTGCGGCCTACGCTGCGGCTCATCAACTTCCGGGTAAGTTGAATCTTTTATGTAGTAGGCAGTGTAGGTAAGTGCTCTCCGAAATATGAATCTATTTCAAACTAACGTATGGTTCGAGTCAAATTTTGGCCAAGTATCATCCGGTAGTAAGCTTTGGTCCCTCTACCTTTGGCTCTGGAAGAGGTCTTGTTCGGATTCAGACTTAACGTAAACAAATGCATCGAAGTAATTAGTCATTAATTTAATAGGGCATTTGCACTACCTCTATGCCTTTTTGAATTTTAGATGCGTCTTGTGACCTCTGTAATTTATTCGCTATACTTTTATTGTATGAAAGTGCTTTATCATTGTAATATTTAATAATTATGAAATATTATACAATTAAGAACATCCAGTGGAAAATGTTTTGCTTTTTTATTGGGTTATTGTCAGGAATTAGCTTTTCTTCACTCCCTCTTCAGAATCAGTGAAGGGTCAAATGAGTGTTGAAAATGCTTTGAATATTTCTTGTTCACAGGGTTTTTTGAAATCCCAGACAAGTTTGTCCTGTTACTGGTTCGGTTACATGTGTATTTTTCTCTGAAAACGGTCTGGATTGAATGATTTAGTGAAAACGCTCTGATCCAATAGCAAGACAAGTGTGTATCAAGTATCGAAGTAGAATTTCTGTTTGGTCGAAATGGGCAACCGTTGAAGTTCAATTTTATCTCCCCTTTTATCGTTGGGGTTTACAGAGTGCGTGACCATCTTGTCAAAATCCAACAAGACCATTTTTTTCTCTCTGAAATACATGATCTGTAATGCCCTAGAGTTTCTCCTTTGGGCTTATCACTAAACTTAAAGCATGACAACCGCGGTTCCTCGACATTAAACAAAAAAAATATGAGTGGTATTTGTTTTCGAGAAAATGTTTAAATTCAATTTCTTAACCCTTCTGGCCGTATGGTTCTCTTTCAAAATAAGCTCTATTGATACTAGACTCATAACAGAAGGGGCTATTGCAGTTTGAAAAATGTTCAATACGTGTCTATAGCCTTCGCCTGATACACCACACGTTGGCGGTATCAGTCTGCTATGTGGTGATGCGAGTGTGTTTGGGTACACATTTCAAAGAATAATTCGAGTGTTAAATAGTTAAGAAAGCAAGTCGCGACCCTTTAACATAGAAGGTAGTGATTTGTAAAGAAGCTTTGGAGTCCTTTCACTGCGACCTTCTCCTTTCATTGATAATTAGCTCCATTTCCTTCAAGTTATTCTTAAAAATAATGTAGGGCTGGGATAAATTTTGTTATTGCCGAGTAAATTTTTTTGATAATAATTTAGTGCCCACCTGCAATTCGTATCAGGCACATCTTTGGTCCAATAATCAACGAGTGAAGTGTTCATTGGTGCCATTTCAGATAAGAAGATTTAGCTGCTATTGTTAATTTATTCGTTTAAAAAATGTTGTGGTTTTTCACTCATCCGCCGTTTAGCTGTGTTAGCTGCCATTCTTAATACCTCTCACTTAGGAATATGGTCTTGTCCGTATATCCAATTCCTTTATTTCTTCACTTTTCAAATATGATACAGACCTTTGCTCCAGTCTAATTTGTAGAATCCTCTATCCGCTTTTCTTATCGGTTTTAAATTCTATCTTTTGTTCGCTCTCAAGAACGTAGGTACGCTCTCCCCCCCCCCCCCCCCCCCCCTAATCCCCATTTGTCATCAACAGGGGAATTTAGTTGCTTCTAGCCAATAATGGTCTTGAGTTGTAGTTGTTTTTTTTTGTTGTGCAGTAACGTTTAAAGAGGCGTAGTAGTGGTTTGAATGTCAGAATATGTAAGTGGACATTCTTTTAAACCCAGCTTATCTTGTAGGTATGATCCAGACCTTCACACCAACTCAGCAGCAGCAGATCCAACAGCAACAACAACAACAACAACAACAAGCTCAGCAGACCCAGCAGCAGCAGATGAATGTAGCGGCTCAGCAGCAGCAAAGGTGGACGGCTTCAACGACGCCAAATGTTTACCAGCAGCAGACACAGCCCTCAAATCCAACGGATGCACAGCAACAGCAACAGCAATTCCTTCATGCACAGCAGGTACAGGCTGCTCAAGTTCAGGTTAGCGGTCCATGAATGTGTTCCTTTTTCTCTTTTTTTTAAACTTGTCCTCAAGAGTAATTTTGGGGTTGTATCTTCCCTTTATTGCCTTACACTCGCGAAAATGGCTGACCAATGCTCTCTCAATAGTGGGATGTGTTAGTGTTTTTTGTCATAGAAGAAAATGACGTCAATTAAAGTGGATTTATGTTAATTAAAGGCTATTATAGCATGTTTATTACGGTATTAAATTTAGAATTTAAATTTGGAGCACCAGGTCACACTATATTTGAGGAAACTTTGAAGCGGTTAATCTGCATCTCTGCCAAATTAAAGGTCGTGAGCTCGATACGCATTAACGAGATGGCCAACTGTGCCCGCTTAATTTATCTAACACAGTGGTTTTCGGATTGTAAGTTTCTGAATCATAAAGGCGCCAGAATGTTACTTCTCTTTCCTCGACAAAAACACTGTTTCCAATTGAGTCTTGGATGTTCTTTTGGGAAATTTAAAGTCTTCAGCCGTATCTAAGACATGTCTAATAATAATTTATCTAACAACTACGTGCACTTCAAAATGTCTATACCATTGATTGGGCGGGGGGGGGTCTTTTATTTTAATGTTCCCTTAATGGTAAAATATTATTTCAAATGGCGGGCTTTATGATACTTCTCATTAGCCCTTTAGCTGACTTCGGGCTTCACAGAGGGAAGTATTAGCCCTTTAGTTGACTTCAGGCTTCACAGAGGGGAAGTATTAGCCCTTTAGCTGACTTCGGGCTTCACAGAGGGAAGGAGGAACATCCAAGTGAGAAAAAGTGGAGAGGGTGACAGAAGAGTGATTCACAGATGTAACAGAAACAGACAGACAGACAAAAAGGCAGAGAAAAGGTAGGATAAGTACAGTAGTGATGGAATAAGACATACAGTGGGGTCATGGTAGTTTGAAGTCAGAAATCGACCGTCGGTTTATAGACTTTTGCCGTGTTAGAATACATTGCCCGGGGTGTACCGCGTGGAGGTAAGTCTATCGCACACCCCTAATGGTAGAATATGCAATGTAAGGCAGACGTTATCAGATTGGCAAATGAAAGAGGTAGTCTTTGATCATCCTATCCTTTAACTGTCCTTTTCATGATAAAATGGATGTGCTGGGACTGCCTACTGTTATCCTTATTTCTTAATTTAGTCCTTTTTTGCATAAAGTTGCCTTAGTGGCAAACTGGTAAGCCATCGTGAATCCCCCAAACCTGTTATGACAGGTTGTGTTATTTTGGCCTCAATGACTTATTCTTACGTTTAAACTATGGTCGTTATTTCAATGAGGTCAACTGAATTGGTAAACACGTACCGCTTTGGTGGCCATTGGGTACTCCATTATAATTTTGATATTTAAGTAAACATTAAAGCAGGCGTTCAATCGTGTAATCTAGTTCAATCATACTCATTAAACAGGTGGTACTAAAGAACGACCTATGACCAAGTGAAGGCAGTGTTACCAACGCTTAAGTCGTCGATTTGAGCCGTTTTTTGGTTGGGGAGCTCGCGTATTACAACCCCCATTGGCCAGAATTAATCAATGCGATTATCCACCAATAGACATTGATCTCGTGACCTCGCCATTTTAATCGTCCTGACCTTTTTGCCTTAACTTCTTTATGATCTTTTAACAGGTGACTCTACTATTTGCAAACTAGTAAGTTATATAGGAAAATGTTACATATTAGTTCGTTCTTTGAATTGTTAATCCACTTGCCTTCGTGTTCCTCCGATTTTTAAAGCTGCTCACTCTCTGTTGGAGTCATTCTAACCTGAGCTTACATTCACCTTCTTTCTATATGTTAGGCTCATGCACAAGCAACGGCCCAGCAACAATATCTCCAAGCCCAAGTGCAACAGCAATTACACTCTCAACAACAGCAGCAGCAGCAGCAACAGAACGTCTCAAATCACCATAATTTTGATTAATGAGATCAGTAGGGGTCGTCTGCATCTAGTCTGGGAAGACCAGTGTCTCGGACTTTCCTGTTGTATTGCATTTCATACAAAAAGTCGCCATCAAAATATCCTCTTCCCTTCACCAACTCAGAGAGAAAGATACGCCTTCTTACAAATGAAAACTGCGATTTTTTTACTCTTGTTGTCTTGTGTATGCTCCCTTGCTCCTTTTAACCCCTCCTCCCCTCCCCCAGCTCACTCATATTTGTCTGTGTAAATTATTTTCATTCCTTGTATACCTCATTTTGTCCTGGTCGACAATGGTGCCTTTCTTAAATCCTCCACACTACTAGATTCCTAATCCAATTTCACTGAATGAATATGCAGTAGCAGCTTATGGAAGGTCATCGATTGAACCCCTCCTCTTACGTAATCATGTGCACAATTCAACACGATGCCTTTTGTAAATTAGCTTGTATTCCCCTCTGATTCCTTCTCATACTTTAAATCAGTAGAAGCGCTTCAACAGTCCTCCATCTTCTATCCTTGGTGTCTTGCCGTTTTCTTCTCTACCATCCTCTTTTCTATCGACGATTGCATTTATCTATGGTAGTATATATATATATAATGCATATACATACTTTACTGTCTATACAATGAATTATGTGACGAGCTCTGCTTCGTGTGGCATACACGAGCGTCTGCAATTTGAGACACCTCTTCCCTCCTCCTCCTTGATAACAATTTTACCTCACCCCTCCCCCCCATTCTCTTCCACTTCTACTTCCCACCCCCATTTTTAAAGGTCTATCATGTAGATCAAAAATTCGAAAATGTGGTTACTTCGTGGTGTATTGTTTTTGATCTGCTAATTCAGTTACGATTCGATTTGCTACGACGGCTATTGCTGCGATGTATTTATATAAAATGGCAGGCGTTTTTGCAGTTGTCTATAGCCCTTTAGTTGACTTCAGGCTTCACAGAAGGGAAGGAACATCAAAGTGGACGAAAGTGGAGAGGGAGGGGGGGGGGAACAGAAGAATGTTTCAAAGGTATAAAGGAGGTAGACACAAAGGTAAAAAAGGTGAGGTGAGTACTGTAAAGTAGTCGAATCTGACGTACAGTGGGGTGATAGTAGTTTGAAGTCAAGTCAACTATCGGTTAGTTGGCTTTGCCGTATTAGTATACGTTGTCCAGGGTGTACCACGTGGAGGTAAGTCCACTGCACACCCGATTGCTGCAATGTATTGTGAACTAAATGACCAAGAGAATGAGGAGAGAAAACCTACCGAATAGATTAAGCGCATCGCATGAACTGCCAATTGTCCGTCTAGGTAGACGTTTGCCAGTACTCCGTTTAGAGTAAGTCACCGTGGTTTGCCTGCTTAGACCGACCCTTTTCTCGTGACCGCGTTTGGGTACTCTACTCAACGATGAATTCAATGAGCCCCCGGTGTCCGGACTAGCAAGAGGGATGTTGGTGGATGATTGTTGCAGCCTTTTTCTTTAAGTGTGTTTGTAAGGTTTTCTTGAGGTATGTTGGTGCAAGGCGGTTGGAGATTAATACTTGGGTAACATTTTTTGCTATTTTGAAACAAAAGTAAGTCCAACATGTTCGTAGAAACTTAATAAGTTGTCTATGGCTAAAAGTTAATAAATGAAATAAAGCGTGGTAGAGAAGCTAGTACTTATTTGTGAACTTTTGAAGAGAAGTACACATATAACAAGAAATTTGCAATGTCTCTGAGTTGCGTTACAGAGAGAGCGTGTGTATACTAATTGAGGTCGGTAGCCTCGATATGACCGGATTTGAACGGATCTCCTTAAGATTGATATATGAAATTTATACCTTTATTTATTTATATCAAATGGCAGGCGTTTTGATAGTTATCATTAGCCCTGGAGCTGACTTCGGGGCTTCACAGAGAGGAGATGGAACATCAAAGTGGCAAAAAGTCGTGAGGGGGAACAGAAGAGTGATTCACAGATGTAAAGAGACAGACAGACACAAAGGCATAAAATAGGTAAGATGAGTACGGTGAAAGGAGTCGAATATGACAAATAGTTGGACCATAGTAGTTTGAAGTCAGAAGTCAACTGCCGATCA
>UZAE01013628.1:0-20574 GCA_900617975.1 Rodentolepis nana | reverse complement strand
AGAAGGGTAAAACACAGATTATTATGGTAATATCATTCAAACAGGTTGCTTGAGATGGTCTTGTGGGACACGTCATCGCATGCGTGTACACATAGGCTTGAGGTGCGGCCGTACAACTTCGCGTACGGATTGAGGACAAGAGCACGCAGCCAATAGCAGCTCAAGGGCCCTCGTTTGTTTTACCGAAAGCCGCCATGTTGTATGACTGAGTTTCCTTCCTGTGTACACTTCTTGCGTGGCTTATCTACTGAATAAACGTGCTCCGTGCTAAACGTCTGTTTCCTTCATAGCTGGGCTATAGCTTAGCTGGTTCTGGGAGTCTAGCTAGATGTTGGAGAATCTGCCATAGAGATTTCTGAGTCAGTCAGGCTTTAATAAAGTAGCAATCCGCTACAGTCTTAACAAAGGTAGGCGGTAATTTTCAAATTTTATTAAATTATGATTGGGAGATATTTCTGCTTAAAATAAACTAATCAGTCGTAAGATGATACTGCATCAGATCGAGTTTTAGAACAGGATGTAAGATTGACAAATGCATATACATTTAGAACAAAAAACAAAAACTAGCATCCATCAAACATTAAAGTCATAAGATAATTATTCCGTGGAAAGTCGATTATTGAGAGAGGAAATCACAGGGGTCTGAGTTGTTATCACCTCTGCGGAAATCATATCCGGTTGCAGTTTTAATCATATTTCTAATCGCAATAGCAATAACCTAATTAAAAGGATTTTAAGAGGATATGTAGACGCATAAACGCTTCCTTTCTTGTTGACTGTAACCCACCCAAAAAAACCCAAATCTTCATTTAAGAATCGCGCGATTGCCAACCCCAATATACGTGGAGTTAGAAGACCGGAGTGCCGCGATACAACCAATGCATAAAATTATAGGTGGGTCAAACGAAGATATTCGCAATTAGTCCATCTAATTTCAAATCAGCGACTAATACATAAGTCAGATTAACGGGGTTACTATCGACTTATTAATCTAAAATCACCATAATGGGAAGTCGGATGGAAAATCAAAAGTAAACTCAAAACATTTTAAAAGTGATATTTGAATTTATCCAACTGTCCATATTACTAATAAATGGCTAGATTTGACTATATCATGCTTCCAATCGTTCCAAATAGAAAAAAACCAGGAATCCACATCTGCTAAATTAGGAGACTACTAACTAGTTAATTAGATTGCGAGAATGATCACTCCACAGGACAGTTTGATAATACCGACCAATAAGTATTTTAACCTAGTAGAGCTCCCTAGAACGGACTCAAAGTGGAACTTATTTATCACTTATCTCAAAATGCAGAATATTTATTTATTTCAAATGGCAGGCTTTGTGATATTTATCATAAGCCCCTAAACTTTGACTTCAGCTTCCCCCATGGTTGGGGGGGGGTACATTTATAGCAGTTCATTAATAGCAGTTCATTAGCCGTCTTCTTGCTTCCCAGTATCTCTGGCTTTCCGTCGTTGTCTTTAGAATTTAAGGAATCAATAAATAGAGATAATATCTTAGCATTGACCATACTGAGGAAGAGCTGCCGGCACGAATATGTAAAAATGCAAAGTCGATTGGATTTTGCTAATTGTCATTCCCAAGGAGCGATATCTATTTTATGAGGCGCTAGAAAAGCATCTGCCGAAATTTTCGACCTCCGTTTGTTTGGGTTTGAAACATCTGCACAAGCACGCAAAAGTGTCTAGCCTACACCACCTACATAAAAAAGACTGTTTTAACAATTTCGATATAAAAGGAGACGTCAGGCTTCACTTTGTATTTAACGAAAGTGATTTAATTTGGAGGAGTTTTTGACCAGAAGAAGTAAATGAAGGATGAATTTCAACTCATCGGAGTTAAGTTACTTCAAGAATGAATAATTAGATTTAACAATCGATGCCAAAACAAAGATTACAGCAATGGGGTAAATGAATTAAATAATAGGAAAAGCAAAAGTAAATAATATAATCAAAGAGCTTTTTGTCTTAACNACTGTCAAAACGTCTGCCATTTGATATAAATAAATAAATATTCGAAAGATCAGTGAGTTCTATTTCGAGTTGAAATATCGTTAACGGTAGGCATTCCTGGCAAAATTCGAAATTTTAATGCTAGACTAGGATGTGGGACACGTTATCGCATGCCTGCACACCAGGATTGGGAGATGCGGCCGTACAACTCTGTGTGCAGCGACCGTAAAAACAGTGACCAATCATTAACCTCTGTTTGTTTAACCTAATCAGCCATCCTGATCATGATTAGGCCCTTACATGTACACTTTATCCGCAATTTACTCACTGAATAAACGTGCTCCGTGCTACACGTCTGTTTCCTTTATAGTTGGGCGATAGCTTAGCTGGTTCTGGGAGTCTAGCTAGATGTAGGAGGATCTGCTATAGACATTTCTGAGTCAGTCAGGCTTTACTAGCGTAGCAATCCGCTACAAGGACAATTTCAATTGAACAAATGCAATGCACAATAATAGTAAAGGATTGCTTTGCTATCGCTACCTTCTACAAATGGGTATAAAGAAAGTGATTTCATTTACTGGGGATTTTAGTAAATATTAATTTTATGAGCAATTTATTGGCTACCCAGTTGGTAGGACAAGAATCATGTTGCTTTGAACATATAAACTTAACATTGGTTCAGTGAAGTGCTACGAATTAGTTTTGAAAATTGTGAAATGGGATAGTGGATAGTCGGTTGATTGCTAACTGGAATGCCACTCAGTGACCAGCGACTTTGAATATACCAAATCCAGGACATTGAGGTTCAATGATATGTAGCCTGTTTTCAAAAGATCCCTGTATCTTGGTTTCTGTAATTTTCTGAACTTTTTGAGGACCACAAAAGTGATTAAAATAACGCAGAAACTCCTAACTTTGATCTTATTTAAGTATCGTGATAACGAAATGGATGTAGCATTAGTCCCATTAATAGAAAATAGTGTATCTAATTGGATTAACGGATTATCATAGGAACAGGAATTTCTAAGAGGTAAAGACACAAGCGATCACCTCATCTTCCTTGAGATTTATCATAAGGTTCTGAAATGGTACATCATGGTAGCCTTAATATGGCAATCGAAGACAGACTAATATAAAGAATGACCAATTGAATTTTTAAAGTGCTTCTTCAGCTTAAATTTACCGTGCAATAGCCACATCTTTTAAACCTTGTAGTTAAAGTACGCAGAGTATAATTGGACACTCCTCTCACCGGGCTCATTTCAAGGCAATCTGCTTGCCATATGCACAAGTCTATTGTATTAAACCTGAGGTTAAACAAAGTGGAGTAGAAAAAGGTGGAAAGAGGGCTGTAGAAATCTTCAAAGTGGAAGATTTACGATCGTAAGCACTTCAGAAATGTTTTCACCAGTAAGGATTACAATTTTTCGCCACATGAAAAATGAGTACGTTGTGACTTTTTGTTTCATCTTAGTAACTGCACTAAGGCTAAGCTGTTGATTCAACAACTTTTTGTCAAAAAAGTTACAAATCAGGTTGTGCTTAAGTTTTTTTTCAAAATTTCTTCTAATGAATCCCTAAACATACGAATTCTGTGTGATCTCCTGAAAGGCTTACTTTTGGAACGACCGCTGTAAGTACTACGAATGGCAATTTAAACAGGAAAAGCTGAATAATGGAGATCGTTAATTTTTGGCTTTTGACATTTCGGAATTGGCTTGCTCCTCTCGCCCTCCTTAATTTGACTATCCTAAACCACTTGTATTTCAATGCTCCAATGAGCAAAAGTGCCCTTCGTTCGTACTGTACTACAAAAGCAAATATTTGTGCCTCTAGTATTATCAATAAAGGCGGCAAGAAATCGAAATATTAAATCGGAGTGGTCTTAAAGTTGGGTAAAAAATTCAATAAACTTGAAATGATCTCTGTGAAATTTGGTTACAAGAAAGGAATTATTCAAGTCCCCTAATTCTTGTAGGGAGGGTTTATTAGTTGCTTTGTCAGAATGCTTTAATTTGTTCCCTTCCTTTCTCTATAGTTAACTAAAATATAATTTAAATTGCATTTACTTAAACTACAAGCCTGTAAAGGTGAAGCAGACAGCGTAAACAATCAATGATTGCTAGACCAATGGGACTTGACTTATGCTCACTTATCTCTATTACACGTTCTCCTTGTTTGGAAAGGCTCCCAGGAGTGAATTACCACAAAGCTAAAGAGAAAACAGACCCACGACGTGGAATAAGTTTATTTTGGTTGTATGTCACTGACACGGAGTTTAGTCATTGCAATATATCTATGTATATTGGAAGGCTTGTTAAGCCAAGCAGAGACTATTGATTGGCCGTTGGCTGTGCTTTCCGCGCTCACGCCGCACTCACTCCCTACGAGAAGTGGCACGTCTGCCCCTCCTAGTCTGTCTGAGTGGGCATGAGATTCTTTTGTTCAGCGATGACAGTGTTGTGTGCTCCACAACTCCAGAAATTTTAAGAAATTATACTAGATGTTCAAATAGTGGTAGCGTTCTGTCAAAGGACTCAATGGTCTTTGAGTCTTATCATTATCAACAATTATTTTAATTTAATCAATAAAATTATCATTAATTGGGATTTGGGATCAGATGTGATTTCTCATATCAGCATTGAAAATATGAAGAATATATTGTACGGTTGGTAATTATTAAAGGTGAAAAGACGCAATTCCCCAAGTTTTCCCAGTAATTTCATCTAGTCAATCTTTACACCACTTGTTTGCCATCACTGTCCCGACAGTATGCAAGATTTTGTTGAAGTTTCACATAACTAATCCAAGTTCAATTAAAGGAATCCCATGAGCTCAAGATTATTCCGGATAATGCTGATTTGCTACTGATTGCGTGACGTGAGTGGAGAGACATCCCAAACAATTCAGTAATCAGCACTACTTGACGTAGATAAGCTAATTTCAGGAGAAATTTGCCAGAGAGTGTTACCAAGTTTCAGTTACATCTTTTTCATATGGTATACACTACGCCGTCTTTTAACCTTGTCAATATATATATTTGAAATTTATGCAATTTATTGATTTATTAAAGTGTTTCAATTTTACTTCCATGTTATGTCAAATTGTTTCGACGAAAACCTCTCATAAAGGCACCCTTTTGAAAATCGGTGTAATAGAGTTACTGTCGTTCTCTAAATAATATTGAACCGTTTAGATATAATACTTGAAATCCAGGTTCATTGGCGTTAAAATGTTCTTGATATTCCAGGTCTGGCTGACCAGTTTATTTAATTTCGTAGTTTGCCAATCCACCAATCTTATTTGTATCGGCATTTACATATTTTGTTCTAACGGAGATCACAAAAGTTTACTACTGATGAACTCAACTTATTCTGTTTTTCTAAATATCGAAATATAATTGCCAAATAAACTGAAAATTTAATTGCCAATAGAGTAATCATATTAACAGCTTTATAGGCTTTGATTAAAGAGATTCCAAATGCATAATATCAAGACGAATCTAGCTGTCTTTAGCTCGCCTTTAACCTTCATTTTTCTCGCAGGCTTAGTTGAAAGAAGTTAACTTGTTTCCTATTTATTTAAAGAAAAAATTGGAAGATTTCTTTACGGAACTGAAATCAGTTGAAGATCAAATGTAAGTGACCAAAGGAATTATCAAAAGGGGACATTTGAGAACCTCTCATAAAGAGTATAGCTTAGATTTCGCTAACTTAAGCAATTAAGCACATTGATATTGCCTAAATATTTGTTAGCCCGATGGATAGTAGCCATCATAGGAAAAATAGGATGATATTAAGTGTCGATCCTGCGATAAATAAATGCCACTTCCTTAGCTTTTTAAATACCAGCCATACTTTAGACAAAGTTCCAACGATGACCTAAGACAAGTGCTTTGTCGACTAAAGTGTGGATTTGGAAGTTTCCGCAGGACAGAAGGTGAGCAAGTAGTTGAAAAAAGTCATTGATTACTAAATGAAGTTTTAAAATACATCAAATTGTATAAGCATAACTATATGATAAAACTTGTAGCGGACGTAAGGTGATGATCATTCGAGCAGAAAGGAATCACCGAGTGAATTGAGGGATGAGGAGAGAAAATCCCGATGCCAGTGAGAGATTGGTTCTCTGCTGAGCAATTAAAGTCAGACTTTGACAATCACGTCAGAGTCACCAATTTGTAGCGGATTGCTACCTTAGTAAAGCCTGACCGACTCAGAAATCTCTATGGCAGATTGTCAAACATCTAGCTAGACTCCCAGAGCCAGCTAAGCTATAGCCCAGCTATAAAGGAAACAGACGTGTAGCACGGAGCACGTTCATTCAGTGGGTATATCGCGGATAAAGTGTACACGCAGGGAGCTACTCATGATCAGAATGGGGGATTAGGTTAAACAGAGGTTAATGATTGGTCACTCTTTGTACGGTCGCACCTCCCAATCCTGGCGTACAGGCATGGGAGACGTGTCCCACTAACTTAGGTTACTTAAATAGGGGGAAATGAACAAAACACAGGAAAAGCTAAATAAATGTAATCATTAAATAAAAAAGTTAATGTTTATATATGATTTTAGGTGAAATTTTATTAAAGAAAAAAATTCTGAATGTTATTACATATTATATTCATTTTAATTCATTAACGCAGTCAGCATTATGGAACATGGACAATTGAAGGCTAATCTGATATATATATATATTGATTGAATTTTATACGNCCCCCTCCCCTTCCCCAAATGTATTAAATATTTTATAATCATACAAATTCCCTAAAACCGGCATGGAGATTCTGCTGTAAAATGATTTTTGAATAGCAACTTCATCATACGACTAGACAATGCATTTCATGGTGCATAGTCGGAGGACACTGGTCCCATGTTAAGTTAGAGGAGCGGCCAATCGTAGGGGCTCAATTTGGCTACTAAGGGAAGCAGTAAAATTCCGATCAGGGAGTCTCAACGACACCACTCTGCGCATGATGAGTGCTCCACATAATGAATAGGAAGATAGAAGATCAGCCTGAAAACTGATAAGGCGAAATAGATATTGAATACTGCATGAGGAGTAATAAGCTTCGAAGTTAGTGAACTAGAGCTACAATCAGTTTCATATGATATATTTTAAACTCTCTCCAGAAAAAATGTCGTTAAGCGGTTTGTTAATTGAGTGCGTCAATAAGCCAGGATGTATAGTTGCTATGCTGTCCAGCACAACATAGGAAACTGAAATTATCAACTTATTTAGTCAAATCAATATCTCCCAGGGGGGACAGACGTATTTCTAATATTAATGGATTCATAAACGTAGCTTGAGTTTGGCTGAGCGATAGCTAAACAAAGTCATATGGTGTGACATAACCGCTCTCTAATACCTGAATGTTCCTTTTCCTTATGTATATATATATATATATATATATATAATAATATATATATAATATAATAATATAATATATAATATAATAATATAATTGCAAACTATATAGAATCAATAGATAAAAAGGGGTATATTCAGGATGAAATAGTGAAATTCAATTAAAGTTGGCAAACGTATGTGAGTTAAACTGGAAGGAATGAACGCTACTAGTGAAATTTTCCTTTCTTAGAAACAATATTCGGTTTATGCAATTAATATCTTGCAATAATAGTCATATCAAATGCAATTCCATGGGCAGAGTTTTTTAACTTTTAACTCAGTGCGTAGCAATAGCAAAAATAGTAACAGCACGAGAGATTTAAAATAAAACAATAGTTTAATAAAACAAAATACTCACCCCAGAACTGCTTCCTTTCCGTCGAACAAGATCCCTGATCAGAATATTATATGGGAAATAGATTCTCCTTACGATACTCATATTTGCAGAAAGTAGTACACGATTATCTGAAATCGTGAACACTGGTGAACATCTTATCAGTATGAAAAAAAACACTACTTATCATAGATAAGTAAAACGGTGCAATATTTTACAGAAGTTAGAACAGGTAAAATGCGAACAATTAAAGTATAGGGCAGTCATTGCGTTTCAATGCAACTAAATAAGGCACATTTGATGGGAATAACAGTGACTAATGGTAAATTGGACACCATTCGGAGGGGTCTTAAACTTACCGACCAATGGATTGATAGGGAAACAAGGTGAAAAGGTAAAGGAACAGGAAAACCGATCTGAGAGGAAACAGTTTTCGCAAACTGTATATGGTTCATGAAAAATGATGGAGTTGGCAATATTACCTTAGTAATTGTTTCGTGAGTTTACAATCATTCTCAAATATTAAAGGTAATTTATAAGCTATAAGTTACCTTACTCTTAGTAATTAAGGAGCCGTAGCCAGATTTCCCGTTCTCGATCACTTCCAACACCAATAACCGATACTGATTTCAATCTTAAAAGTCCAGCTCAGAATCGAATCGACCATATATTCAATGGTCATAAATGATCTTAGAAACTTCAACAGCTTTTATCAAAATAAGATATAAATTATAATTACTAACAAAAACCCTCATAAACTCGCTTTCACCTCTGGCATTAAAATGACTACACCACAATCAATAAAAACAAGCACGCGTTACCATGAGCAGAATTGGAGCATACAAGGATCACAGTCTTTATTAAAATAATATGATAAAAACAGAATATTTCAAATACAATAGCAATGAACTCAACATAAGGGATTTTTTAAACAAATAAGTTAGAGAAAGAGATTTAAATGGTCGTCAATTTGGGATTATATAATAATCGGCTTCTCCCGCCCGGAGAACGAGAATATTTCTTCTGATATGAAGTGAATGGGTAGAAGAAGAACGAACAAAGCGAGAGAATAGGAGACGAGTGGAAGAGGAGGTGTGCTGTAATATTCAGGGGGAGAAAGGAGACGTTTGGGTGGTGGCCACAACCACAAACCCCGACGCAGAGCATCACGCATTTGATGGGAAACCCAAGCAAATATAATAACCCATCCAGCCACCAGAACCGGACGAGGTGGATAAGACAAAGGTGAGCAAAAATGTCGACCTATGTAGTCACCGATTAGGAGGAGGACAAGTAATAACACCGGACCTCCTGTCCAGTGGAGGAACGGGCGCCCAGGTAGAGATCGAGCAGCCTTAATGGAAAATACTGGTAAATCCATTTAAAACCTACCACACAAATAGAGGATATCGTTGGTAATACTTAGATTTCAAATGAGTTTAACATGAAAAAGAGCCTGGAAATCGTTAATGAGCATTTTAGTAAAAGATTAACTAATACTCATGGGGTGCGCGATAGACTTATCTCCACGTAATGCAACCTGGGCAATGTATACTCATACGGTAAAAAAGTCTATTGACAGGTAGTTGACTTCTGACTTCAAACTACTATGACCCCACTACATGTCATATTCCATCAATTCCACCGTATTCTCCTTACCTTTTCTCTGTCTCTTTTACATCTGTGGATCACTTTTCTCTTCCCCTCACTCGAATTTTTCCCAATATGATGTTTCTCTCCTCTGTGAAGTCCGAGGTCTGCTAAAGGGCTAATGATAACAATCAAGACGCCTGCCGTTTGAAATAAACAAATACTCATAACTCCGATGATCACCACACACGCAACTTTTGCTGGTGGAAAGGCCTCTCATACCAGTTATTCATTCCAGTAACTGGATTTTAAATTATCAACGCCAACTTTGAAATGGAGTTAAAATAAATATCGATTTATTTAGTTCGGTCAATGCCCCAAATTAGAAGGATGGCGGTCAAAATAAGACCTTAGAAGAATATTTGTGTATTTGTATCAAATGGCAGGCATCTTGATGGTTATCATTAGCCCTTTAGTTGCCTTCAGGCTTCACAGAGGGGAAGGAACATCAACTTGAAAAAAGTCGAGAGGGGGAAGAGAGGAGTGTTTCAAAGATGTAAGAGACGAATACAAAGGTAGAACAAAGGTGAGGTGAGTATTGCGGAAATAGTCGAATATGGCATAGAGTGGGGGTGATGTAGTTTGAAGTGAGAAGTCAACTGTCAGTTAACAGACTTTTTTGACGTATGAGTATACGTTGCCCAGGGTGCACCACGTGGAGGTAAGTCTATCGCACACCCCCCTTAGAAGAATATAAATCTAGGTATTATTGCTAAACCGCATTTTTGATTCATAAAACAATTGATCATAGTCACATGCTATTATAAGATAAGTTTAGAACAACAAATGAGGTTAACCAAGGTTGTGAAAGCAAAACTGTGATACAGTTAAATAAAAAAACTACATTATTGTTAAAGGTAAGTTGACAATTAAATCAGCAAAGCTTTAACTTTATAAATCTATTTGATACCATCAGATCAAATCAGGAGAAATGAAGAACAATTTAAAATGTATTGACCTAGTGACTATCGTTAATCCACCTACAGTGGCAATATTTGACCTGTATTAATATTAATGAATTAATCTACAGGGAATTTAGTGACTCAATTAACATTAGATAACGTATATGAAACTCTCTCTCTCCCCCTCTCGTCGAGGGATTCTGAATATGCCCATGTAATCTACCTACTACGGGTTAAGCGGAGTTAGAGGTACTCAGCCATATTAAATTTAATTGCAACAACTACGAAATGAGAATACGAAGATTTGGATTAAGGGAATAAACAACAGTCTTGTCGATTATTTAAAAGCGAAGATCAATCTTAGTCAACACAGAAAGCCACTCAACTACCGTAACCTCTAGTCATTATGGTAATAATACATTCATGCGATTTGCAAACGGTACTGTTCTAGAATGATATAATCAGAAAATGGAAGTAGTGTTTGGGTTGCTTGTTTGTTCGCTTATATACACCCAATCCCATTAATGACCAACTTCAAAAGGTTAGGTCTGGGCAACAATAGGAGCGATGCACTCGATTCAAGGAAAGCTTTAACAACACCTTTCTCGGTAAGTGTACTGTATTATTAGATAAGTTTCTTCAGAATTTATCTTTAATAACTATCCAAAGTGGTGAAAGGTCCTGAACTTATACCGTAGTGGAATGAATTTCATACATCGCAGCTTAATTAAGAGTCATTAAACAAATAATGATTTCTATAGAAGCATAAACAATACGCACCTTAATAGAGAAACTTCCAGCGGCAATGAAATGATCAATATCAACAGTAATAGCAGCAAGAGAAGCCAAGCAAGTGGAAATAATCATCAGTCGATATGATTTAGGCTCAGGTACTTCAAGGGAGGCAACCAGCCAGAAGCTAGCTCCAGTGAAGGCATGAGCCACCGTCTCGATCAGTAGAACCATCCATTTCAGGTGTTCATGTGATTCAAGTACCTGAGAAGTCAGCTTCACAAAAAATTCCAGTAGGTAGAGAACAGCTGTAACCACAGCTATAACAGCAGTGGTAAAAGGTAATCTGCCCACCGTTAGGTTGTGTGGATAATTGATCTTAAATCAAGAGCAAGACCATGACTAATCACTATTGAAAATTCAGAAATCTTAAAATAGAAAGTGGGCAGGCTTATATACAGTTTATTTTACAATTTAGCAATACACATTAACTTTCGTCAGGTAAAGGAATTTCCCTAGCCAATTCACTGCCAGCTTCATCAAAGATCCGGTTCAGGGGTTCATTATCCTCTCCATATTGGATGCATTGATCAATCACAAAGAGCAAATCCTCTATAGTTTCCTCCTCTTCTTTGTTTAGAGGTTGGAAACGAACTAAACTGTAGCGGTTGATTAAGTCGGCTAATATGGATGATAGATTGGCAAATTTTCGCGGCCGTTTGGATGCCGTTGAGATGCCTTCTTTACTTTCTTGCTCAGAGGATTCGCACAAATCTTCGACGTCGGGTTCGAGATATCGAGCACACACTAGCTTCTGTTGGCTTTCAGAGAGCATATCCATCTTAGTCATAACGTTGACATGTGGCGTGCGAAGGCAAACCATGGCAGAGAGAGCAGAAAGAATTCCCGAAAGGAAATGTGAACCATCAACTAGGAACCGAGCATCAAGAATAAACACACTAACGATATGAAAATCCCACTTCCGTTGGAGGTGTTCTATAATTTGTGGGAAGATATTGAGATGAGAATAGAGTTCGATTTGACCGGGGCAGTCGAAAAGAATGTAATCCAACTCATCATCCCCAATCATATCATCGATCCAACCAAGCTCCGTGCAAAGCTGTTCCATACAAAATATTAGGCCACCGTTGGGTCCCATGTTTATGCATTCCATCACATCGTCAACCTATATGAAAAATAATAAAAATTAAGACAAAACCGATAACTTGCCTGAATAAATTCCCTAATATCCGATGTTGGAGTGTAGGCGAAATATTCCGCAGCAGGGTCTAGATTAATTACTTTACAGGAGCGGCGAACGCTTTCGAAGTGCTTTTGGATCGTTGCACAGTATGTAGATTTGCCACAACCAGCAGGACCCACGACAAACTGAGCGTACCTTGGCATACTTTCTGAGAAGTCTGAAGTCAATTAAAGGGCTAATGACAACAATAAAAACGCCTGCCATTTGAAATAAATAAATATCCGGACAGATTGTGACATAAAATGGATGCTTCAATGTTGGAACAGAAAGAACACAAAATTTCACGGTAAAAGACGTCAAAAATTATCCATAAAATCAAAAATATAGAAATAACTGAAATACTTAATGGAACCAAGACGAAGTTATAAAAAATATGATGAATGCATTGACAAATTACAGACTCACTACACAAGATAAATAGAATAAATTTGTGCCTTAATAAATGAGTGGAATAAACAAAATATTATTAAATGCCACAATACCAAAAAGACAGTTAACATTTAATTATTTTATTTTAATTTTCTGATTTATTTATAATTTCATTTAACTCTTTTGGTTAGTATGTGTATACTAGGTAGAGTTTATTTGTCTAGACTATTTACAGGACAATTTACAAGCTCTTTGACAGTCTTTATAGCCATCATATTTACGGTAATTATATATTTTATAAACGAAGCCAATTTTTAGCTTAATCTGTTTTAAAATGTACCTATAATAAATGAGAACACGTTATTTTGTATAACTGAAAAATGATCCTATAGAACACCGAAAATTCATACTAGATACTAATCGAATTAATATTTGTGCGTGAACGTATACCCACGAATAAGCATATCGATACGCTGGTTTTTGATAACCAGCTAGATGTACGCACAAAGCACGTAGTAAGATCTTTTGCTATAACTGTGTATAATATCGAAATGACGATGAATTAACTTTTTAATCCAGATCAATGTCTCTAAAAGAAACAAAGATTGAATTTAAAGACAAAATATATTTCATTAACCATTCCAAATCAAACTACCAAGTGGTGAAACCGCTTTAAATATTTTTGTATAAAATAGTAGAAATTGAAAAAAGATAGGTTATTACATTATTGCATCGTTGGATGATACCATTTTTTGACAAAACCTAACCAAGAGGTTTCCAACTATTTAGTTATACCATTAAATATAAGTCTTCAAATACACAACAAAAGGGGAAATATTTACATATTCAATGCTTAGTATTTATTTATATCAAATTGCAGGCGTTATGATAGTTACCAGTAGCCCTTTAGTTGACTTCAGGCTTCACAGAGGGGAAGAAAAATCAAAGTGAAAAAAGGCGAGAGGAGGGGGGGGGGGAGGAGAAGGAAGAGAAGAGTATTTCAAAGATGTAAAGGAAACAGACGCAAAGGAAAAAAGTGAGGTGATTACTGTGGAAGTAGTGGAATATGACATAGAGTGGGGCGATGGTAGTTTGAAGTGAGGAGTCAACTGCCAGTTAATAGACTTTTTGCCGTATGTGCATACGTTGCCCAGGGTGCACCACGTGGAGGTAAGTCTATCACACACCCCAAACCAAAACTTGTTCCTAAGTCCAAACATTATTTGCCAAATTAGGAGACCGATTGTCAAGGTGATATATGTGTAATTTAGAGTGAATGTTCAAGTAAAGATGTTATTGTTTTCCGAACCTGAGGATCCAGTCCGTAATGCCCTCAATTTTAACTAAACTTACCATATATCTATTGACTTCTAAATGACTATTTCAGTTGGCTACTATATAATTACTTCACAGACATTTGAAAGAGTGTAAAAGCACCCTTTAAGTTCAAATTACAGTTTAGTGCTAAGAAGATAATTGCATCGAAATAGAATTAGATATGGAATAGATTAATGACTGACTGAGAAAATTGCCAATGATTTATTTTTCAATGGTGGTCTTATGTATTCACGACGGAGCTTAGAATCATGAAAATTAATAGTTTTAGAATGGGTAGAGAAATCATTGTTGAGTTATGAACAATTAACTGTTTATCCTCTCATGAAAATTGTCAAATTGTCTTCTGCTACACATTTTTGAGATGTCGGAATCCCAGATCTTTCTCCAGTTCAACTCACTTTGGATGATGGGATATTTGCACGATGCATCTTGTTAGTTAGAAGCAAGACCAAAACTTTTTATTATTATATCAAATGGCAGGTGTTTTGATGGTTATCATTAGCCCTTTAATTGACTTCATGCTTCACAGAGGGGAAGGAACACCAAAGTGTAAAAAATTCAAGAGGAGGAGGGGGATAGAAGAGTGTATCAAGGACGAAGGTAGATAAGGTGGAAAAAGGTGAGATGAGTACCGTGAGGTAGTCGAATATGACATACAGTGGGGTCATGATAGTTTGAAGTCAGAAACTGCCAGGTAATAGACTTTTTTGCCGTATGGGTATACGTTGTCCAGGGTGCACCACGTGGAGGTAAGACTATCACACACCCCAGACCAAAACTTGTTCCTAAGTCCAAACATTCTTTGCCAAGTTAGAAGACCGATTGTCAAGGTAATAAATTTGACGGTCCTTGAGGGCAGGTGAAAAGTGGTGCTTTTCTGCATTTAGGCCATTTGTCCCGCTACCTCTAAAGTTGCTATGGTATCCTGGTACCAAGCTTTACCTAACCTCCTAAAGTACCTAAGGAATACCGTACTCAATTGCAAAAATATGTTTCACACTACTATAGCAGTAAAAAGGCAAGAAAATTACAATCGAAATCAAGAAAGAAGATTTTACAGAATAAAAATTTTTATACAAAAAAAGTAAATTGCACAATAACGTCGAAATAGATCAGGTGGTTCGATTATCAAAGGATGATGCCTATGCCGTTCGAACATTTGTGCTATAATGATCAAGTCTAATGAGTGCAGTTTGTGAATCGTCAGATGCAGCACTGCCACTACGACTGAGAGCAGTTCGAAGAAGAGCGTTATCAACAACCCCACTAGTTCCAGGAGTAGCTTCTACTTGAATAGTTTTCTTCATCTTAATAAACTCTAGAGAAGAAGGCGAGACTACATCTTGGTGGCCACTAGTTCTTGTTGATGAGGATGCCTTCGATCGACGCTTATGAGCCCTTAAAGAGGATGATTTGCTGGGAGAGTCGACCACTATCGGAGTATCCGCTTTAACCACCACACTAAATATATCATATATTACAAACGACAAATTCAAGCACATACGATTTCAGAAATTGGTCGTGGATTTCCAAAAACTTCAAGTAATCAACATCAGTATAAGCCTAAATGTGTCAAAATAAAAGCGGTTTTCCTACACCCGGATCATGCCTCGCGCGATTATATAATTCGCAGTATGCTTCCACAAGTTCTTGATTGGGCTTGGGAAGCACGGCTTCTGAGGAAGCACTCATGAGGAAATCACGAATACTTCGGACAGGTGGTGCTTCAAAATGTGGATACGATTTCAAAATTTTTTCCTCTGAGAAACTAAGAAACTGATGAACACTTACTCAAATCAATAAATAAATCAACGGTCTTGGCACGGAATTGAAATCCGAGATTTCCTAAAGAAGATATGAGCGATCAGGCGATATTACTTTCGGAGGCATCATTCAGAAGGTCAGATTTTGAAGAACCAAATACTCTGGGTTCAGTACGAACCTTTACTGTCGAATTTATTTGGGAAATTATTAACTGTTTCCAAAACTATATAAACTCCGACATTATGTTTGAAAATCCAAACCTTTGGAGCACCACTTCCAATAGCAGTATAAACAATGCGACCGATACGACTTTTGCGACGTGCAATACTCCGTTTAATAACTATGAAAATTCCAATAAGAATATTGCTGCCTATAGCCACTAGCACCAAAAACAGCGATAATGCTATTGTCTGCCCGGGCATCAAAACCGTTTCGAATGCACGCGGTTTTGGTGATCAAATAAAAGGTTTGTAAATTACCTGTTCGTAATAACATGATATTTTGCCATAGAAAACACCGAAATATAACTGCAAAAAAACTTTTAAGTTCTATTTAAACTATAGATATTATTATTTTAGTGTTTTAAGAAGTAACCATATATAATTTGTGTATATTATTAATTTATTGCCAATCGATTTTTTATTATCATGGATTTAATACGATACTTTGGCCTATAAATATTACAAATATATATATATATATATTAGTAACAAGGCTTAATTTCCTGCTATTTACCAATATATAAGCGTTATACTTTGCAATGGTTAGTGACTGAGATGTCATAATATGTCATATTCCTTTTTTTCTACTACTCGTTTTCATTTTTCGATCTAAACATTTAGTGAAAAATGTTTGATACCCGTAATTTTAAATGTGTTTACTTATCATCTTGGGGCCTGCAACCTGGGACACTTCATCACGGGCGTGCACACTAGGCTTAAGGTGCGGCCCTGCAACCTCGTACACGGATTGGTTTCGGAGAAGCACAGCCAATGACCGATAGAAATCCTGTTACAGAACACTTCTCAAAGATATTTAGCTATTAATGTTCACTCGATTTATGCTAGATTTATCTGATAACTAATCGTTTTGCCAAAATCACAATTCGCTATCAATATACGTACTGAATAAACGTGCTCCGTACACGTCTGTTTCCCTTATAGCTGGGTTATAGCTTAGCTTGTTCTGGGAGTCTAGCTAGATGTTGGAGAATCTGCCATAGAGATTTCTGAGTCGGTCAGGCTTTACTAGCGTAGCGATCCGCTACAAATGTATACTCATATGACAAAATAATCAGATGTTGACTTTTCACTTCAAAATACCATGACCACACTGTAGTCATATTCCACCATCTCCACAGTACTCGCCGTACTTTTCTCTACCATTGTGTCTGTCTGTCTGTCTCTTTTACATCTGTGAATCACTCTTCATTTCCCCTGTCGAATGTCTGTCTGTCTCTTTTACATCTGTGAATCACTCTTCTGCTCCTCCCCTTTGTGAATCCCGAAGTTAGCTAAAGGACTAATGGTAATTTCCATAAAAACCCCATCCATTCGATATAAATAACTATTTTCATCTCGTGATCAACTTAACTATACTATCACTGTTTCCATTACTAATTAACCATTTATGGGAATTTAAGACAATAATTCAGAGTTTAACGTAAATATTCGTCGAATCATCACTGTCTTATCATTGAACGAGAATTCTATACTGAAAGGAATTGGATGCTTATTCCAATTCGATATCTGATTTCCAATTTGATTGATTGATCTGAGCATTAAATAAGACTTTGAAAATCTTATTGCATCAACTGCGTCCTTCCGAATTGATTTCATTTTTTCATTCTGCCTCAGTTTATGTTTCAAATTAGATCTCCTTGCCGTCAAGGAATCTATATCCACTCGAATACAATTAATCCCTATACGTATCAATAAGAGGCATGTACCCAATGTGGTCATATTAGAACTGGTATGGCCTTATGGTCTACAAATAAATAGAACAGAAAAGCACAGATGGTGCACCACGATAAATCGATACGACTTATCTTCGTTATTTTTTCATTCACGGTTTTTTTTTACTTTTCCATCAATATCCTAGTCCCATTTCTTTTTACTCAAAGGAAATCTTCTTCCCATTGCCAATGTCACCTAATAAAAGTGCGAATCAACAGCGCAAATGTCAATTTTAAAGCTTTTAGGTCTCGGGTATATAACGAGTTCTGTAAAATTGTAATCGGAATGTTAATAATTAAATTTCACCAGGCAATATATAAAATGTGATGTCTCAATATTTACTTATTTCAAACGGCACACGTTTTGACAGTCATCATAAGCTCTTAAGCTGACTTCGGGATTCGCAGAGGGGAGGAGGAACATTAAAGTGACCAAAAGTGGAGAGGTGAAAGGAAGAGTGATTCACAGATGTTAAAGAAACAGTCAGACACAAGGGTAGAGAAAAGGCAAGGTGAGTACTATGGAAGTGGTGGAATATGACATATAGTGGGGTCATGGTAATCTGAAGTCAACTGCTGGGTCATAGGCGAAACCGAAATAGAAACAGCAGTAGTAGGAGTAGTAGACTTAAAGGTGAGTGTGCTTATCTCGTAATAGGTCTAAAAATCACTTGGGTAGACCCAGTCTCCACAAAATATGCACATATATCCCTTGAGGTGTCTAGAATGAAGGTACATAAATCTTTCCTGTTATAGAAGGTCATGTCAAGGGAGAGCTCTCCCTTCAAATCCCTTATCAAGCAATTCACATGGGTTTCATTGGTCTTCATCATGCCACCTGGGAATTGTCACTGTGCGTCATTGATAAATCTCTTCCTAGTAGGCAATGTCTAGAATTCGCATCCTCAATGACATCTATGACAATGGGGTGTAGAACATCTGTGCCTCATGTATTCTTCAAACTTCGTTTGCCAAATGCCTGTATCTCCGAATGACAGCAAAGTAGGGAACCGTTTGAAAACTACTAGAAAGCAGAAGCACCAAATTGATCAATTGGTCAATATGACGCTGGTGAGTTGGTGGTGGAAATGATCACTAACAAATTCACTTACCCAATTCGTAGAACGTCTTATCACTGATCCACACATGGCCACTATTATAATCGAACCGACCTACGTACTCCCAAAAGGCTTTGCGAAGCCCGTTGAAGACAGCATTTGAATTCACATTGGAATCACGTATAGATATTGGCGAGAGGAATGTCGTGGCTCTCCTATTAGTATAATGTAGTGTCAATGAATGAGCCAGTCCAACTTACCCCAAGACGGCTTTTAATATTTCCTCTGCCTAACGTAGATCCCGAATCTCATTGGCTATATGTCTGCAGCTCGGAATGGCAGCCAAGCACGGCAGGCTCATGAAAACATGCGCGTACATCCCTTGAGGTGTCTGTGATGAGGACGCATGTGCCCTCCCACATATGGGAAGTAAAGTCAAATGAGAGCTCGTCTTTTAGCTCAAATATCAAGCTTTTGCCGCATGATTCATTGAGCGCCATATCGCCATCGGGTAATCGGCATCTTGAGCTATAGATGCGCCATCGCTGCAGGCAATCCAATATAAAATATGGCAACATATGCACAATGATATGGCTATAAAAATTTTTGCAGCATCAATTAGGCTTGAGCTCTCCATACAATCTTTGATGGCAAAGTTTCCCGGTGTGTTAAGGCAACCAGATTTTGCTAACCTTACTCCAGGATTGACTTATAGTGAGTAAAGCCTTTATTGAATTTTATGACCACGGAAAATACGATTCATATTTGCAATAAATTTAACTTAATTTGAATGAATATTCATATGCGATTGGCTAAGAAGACCACTGCTCACACTATCTCAGTTTAATTGAGTTAGAATTGCTTAATGGGCAGAAGTGTTTGTGGTAAAACGATACAGATCCCGTGGAATGGACACTGTGAGTATTTTCATATTGAAGACCTTCACTTTCGCTCTATTGAAACGTTGTCACAGACGAAGACCCTACAAGTGGAAAACTAGAAACCTTAGCAATAATCTACTCACTTTGTGAGTTCCTCTTCTGGGTCGCACCTCCAAATTTCGAGTCAACATATTGTTTGGAAGTTTCCGACACCTCTTCCTCCTCTAAATAAGATCTATTCACTACTCCTCCCCAAACCTCACACTGATACTGTGCAAGTAGTTGATACAATTTGGACTTCATCCGATGTATTGGTGTCATCCGGAAACTGCTCAACTTTCCTTGCCTTATTAAGGATTGCTAACTTCTTCAGATATCGAGTGAATGAGGCTTATGCTTTGGATGGTGAGTCATCTCACTCACATTGATTTCCTAGCTCCTACTTGGTTTGAATGTCACTTGAATGGAATTGAAATCGGGAAAATTTGAATCACACTTTTAATCCTGCTTACGAAAATACATATTGCTCACAAATGGGGTCTGGGTAGTCCAAAGATAGTTTATAGATATGAATAAACTCACTCAAAAAAAGTACAATTAATACCTAATTCCTCTCTTTATAAACATACCCTCCATCACCATCACCATTTTGATTGACCTTTCCGAGGGGTCTCAAAATCAAAGTGGCCTTATGTCTCACCACACAGAACCGACACTCCGGTTGAACATATTGGAACTGAGTTTCATTGTTATTCTATTTAGGATATAGTACAACAAGGTAGAATTCAATTCAATTTTAAGCTATTTTCAGCCAATGGCTTAAATTTAAGCAAACCTTTGAACCACATTACTAAACGTAATCATCGCCTTGAATAGGATATCAATTTTTCATGGTGTCAAGTGTGAAAACTAATTTGTATTGCGCTCCAATGAAATGACCA
>UZAE01013627.1:0-20581 GCA_900617975.1 Rodentolepis nana | reverse complement strand
TTGAATTGAGTAGTTTTCAAGTGGTGAGGTGTTTATTGACTGTTTTTCTCTTTTTTTTTCTTGTTCCAGGTAGATGCGAAACACTGTCTCGTGTTCTGTGCCTTAAGCTATTCTGTGATCAAGTTGTTGTAGCTTTGTTGAGATAACATTCCTGTGACACTAGTGCCTATGATAATTTTTGTCAAAATCTTTTTTTTAAAAATAATTGTGCTTGGAATTAATTCAATGCGATTTGGTGATTTTCAATGAAGCATTTCATTATTGCTCTCCGTAGAACTCGTGATAATGCAGGGGAAGCATTTGAAACTTATTTATATCAAATGACAGGCGTCTTGATGGTTATCATAGGCCCTTTAGTTGACTTCAGACTTCACAGAGGAGAAGGAACATCAAATTGAAAAAAGTCGAGAGGGGGGGGGGAGGGAAGAGAAGAGTGTTTCAAAGATGTAAGAGAAAAACACAAAGGTAGAAAAAAGGTAAGAAGAGTACTGTGGAAATAGTCGAATATAGCATGGAGTGAGGTGGTGGTAGTTTGAAGTCAGAAGTCAACTGCCGGTTAATAGACTTTTTTCCCGTATGAGTATACGTTGCCCAGGGTGCACCACTTGGAGGTAAGTCTATCGCACACCCCACATTTGAAACATTTTATTGGGTAGGTATGCGAGATCCAGATAGAGATTGCCTAGAGAGTGTTGGGGAAAATTCAGTGAACATACTCAAAGGATCGAAATAGATGGACACGAATATACGCAAATAGCGCCTTTTTAAAACAACATATGCACTGCAGTGGGGCAAATTGAAGAGATTTGCCAGGCTGATTAGTCTGCATTTTCGTATTATAAACACAACGATTCCTCAAATAAATATCTTGAAAGTACTTCTAAGTGGAAAAATGGAATTAGATTTAAGTAAACGCACCTTCCTTCTCCAGTACCTGGTTCAATATGGTTAATTTGTTAATTTTTATTTCTAACTTGATAGGGGTGTACGATAGATTTACCCCCACTTGGTCAGCCTAGGCAACGCACACTCATACTGACAAAGCGTCTATAAACCGACAGTTCACTTTTGACTTCAAACTATCATGACCCCCACTGTATGTCATATTTAACCACTTCAACAGTACTCATCTTTCCACTTCTCTGCCTTTTGTCCGTCTGTCTGTCTATCTCTTTTACATCTTTGAATCATACTTCTGTTCTTCCTCTCGAATTTTTTCACTTTGATATTTCGCTGCTCTGTGAAGCCCGAAGTCAGCTAAAGGGCTACTGATTACTCTAAAAAATCCTGCTATTTGGTATAAATAAATTTCTAACTTGAGTAATGAGATAATTCAGAACTTCCATTTTAATCAATTTTTATGGTATGTTTTACTCGAATTAAGTCAATTTATCATTGAACGTTTCTTGGATGAGTGAAAATGGGCAAATACTGAATAATAGGAAATAATTTATCAAAACTTTCATTATTTTTTATAGAGGCAAGTTTTAAACCCCTTCATAGTTACTACTAGTGTGAATTCTTGATTGTAACCGCTAAACCACCAATAGTACCGCCTTTGATTAGTCATGGGGAATAAAAGTATAATTTTCAATATTGCTTTGCGAAAATCTGATTACCAATGAATTCTAAGCTTGGGTTGCGGCGAATACTACTCAAATCGACAATTTCAAAGTACAATATAAATAAATAAATCATAAGAATGGGGCATAATCTTATGCTCAGTAGCACTTATGACAGGATTTTCGATTTTGGAATGACTCCTAGGATTAACTACCTAGCCTAACGATATGGGGGAAATAGATGCCTGGCGTCGAACTCATTCATCTAAGCCGTGTTCAACTGACATGGAGCTTAGTCATTTCGGCTGCAATAAGCAAGGCATAATTATTGATTGTTGACTGGCTGCACAATCAGGATCACAGATACACGTTCCAGAATGCTCGAGCCCACAAAGCGTTCTTCCCTTTAGCCATGCTAGCTCTGTGTTGAAACAAGGCCCAAAAGAAAGCCTTCAATAATTATCGTGTAATAAGTTGAAGCTCGATTTCGCTATCTTCTGGAACTTGATAAACCCTGCATGAATTACGGTACCTGGGCGAGATTTTCACATTTTGCTACATTCAACACCCATTGCTCATTTTCGTCTTCAAAATGGATTTCCTTTTGCAATCATCATCTAGTACACATCAATCCACATCTATTATTTTGCATTGTCAAGAGTTAATTGAGTTTCAGTGGTCAGCATGCCAAGGAAGTATGATATAATTAAATTAAAAAGATAATAATTGAACTGATTTCGGAAAGTTAAAAGCGAAGGATGTGAATACTACTTCAAGTTGCGAAAGTAGTAAATACCGAAAGTTCTCTCCTAAATTAGAATGAGTATTATACAGGTCACCCCCAAAATGTATACTTACTTAAAATAATTGCAGACATGCTCTTTATTATTATTTAATTATTTCAAATGCGTAAAAATAATTATAAGTACTTTATTACAGTTTAAATTATTGTAAGTAGTCCATTACGTAACTGCTTGTGTTTTTTGTGGTAGATTCAACCCCTGAAAATAAGAATGACAGCCAGATTTAACCTTGAAGAAAGATAATTTATTCTGAAATACTTCTGAAAGTGTGAAAATGCAGTTGAAGTGCAAAGACAATTTAGGAAGGAATTTCAAAGTAAACATCCAACGCGAGTTGCCATCTTTCGAATCGGAGATAAGTTTGAAGTTGATGGAACTGTTGAGAACGTTCACAGACATCAACAGTTTGAGAACGAGCAGTGAAAAAAACAAAGGAAATCATACTTGTGAAATATTTCCACTCTTTTGAAATAATATAATTCTATTTAAACGCCATGTTTACAATCATTTTCAATGTGCCTTCATTTTTGGGACACCCTGTTTATAATGGCAATTGCAGCTATGGCCAACCACTTTGACGGAATTCATAGAAAAATTTGCCTACCAATTTTAATCCGAGTAATCATATATATATATATATATATATATATATATATATATATATATATATATANAAAGCTAAAATATTTGCCAACTGAAGCCTACGTTAGTCGTTGCGGCTATGAAACAGAGATAAACGTTATTTTATTTTTGACAACTTGGCAGATTTATGCTTTGTTTTTATTCAAATTAACTTGAGATGACATATTACTGTTTTGCGGACATAGTCAGCACCAATAATGATCTCAACCATCACCTAATGTTTTCGGCTTGGGGTGTGCGATAGACTTACGTCCACGTGGTGTACCCTGGGCAACGTATACTAATACGGCAGAAAGTCTATCAAACCGGCAGTTGACTTTGACTTCGAAATATCATGACCCGACTGTATGTCATATTCGACCCCTCGTAGTACTCATCGTACCTTTTCTCTGCCTTTGTGTCTGTCTGTCTCTTTTACATCTGTGAATCATTATTCTATCCCCCTCTCGACTTTTTGTCACTTTGACGTTCCTCCTCCTCTCTGTGAAGTCGGAAGTCAGCTAAAACGCTAATGATAACTATCAAAACGCCTGCCATTTGAAATAAATAAATATTCTTACGGCTTTCGAATTGAGGTGCCTATATCAAATCTTTGTGTAGGCTTACTTTCTTGACCGAAAATAGGAATTTGAGGATAAGAGAATGACACGAGTAATCTATTTGCAGTAATTCTTACAATTAAAAGTAAATATAATTCTTTCCCCAAATAAGTCATGTATGCTTTTTTTTCTTTGGAACAAAAGTTTGCAATGAATCACACCTTTCAAACTTTGTGTGTCTAATGCAGGTCTTGACTGGCCTACAGCAGAGGCGAGAATTCGTGAAATCCAATCTATTGTACATTGTGCTAATTAGATTGTAAGGAATGGAATGATTGTGAGTCACAATTAAAAAAACCTGTATCGTTTGTTTATATGTGCCATTTAAGCAATCATAACATTTGCACGAAGTCAGAGAGAACAAACTAACAATAACTGTAAATGATCTATTTTTCTATAGTCTATGCCAGCAATATACGATTGGTACTGATTACGGCTTTTGAATAATGCATATCTCCACTGGTTGTAACCCAAACCTCAAATATTCACCTCATTTCCCTGCCTAAGAGGCACAATTAATTACTATACTTGCGCTTATTAGCATGCGTATTTGTTTTGTGCTATGCAGAGAATTCTGATTAAATTTGCCCATTAACCTTAAAATTGAACTAAAAATGCCGTTTAACTTGAATAGAGATACTAGTGAACCCTAATGGTGCGGCCTCGTTACTCATCAGTTCGTTGATTCAGTATTTAAGCCTGTTAATGATTTCCCAATCTGTGGTTACTCCCAATCAATACTACTTTATTTGATAATAAGAAATTACCGAGCACACCCTTTTACCTTGCAAACTCATTTGTCCACCTTCTTATTTTCGATAGAAACTGTCAATTTAGTAGATATCTCAGACTTTATGACAAGTTTCTCAATATGGTTTGCATACTAACAAGTAGAAAACGAGAATTTACTGACATAACAGAGACGAAGAGCCTTTTACATTGCGACACAATTTTGCCCAAATATATCCCCATCTCTTCCACCCCCCCCCCTCCCCCCTCCCCCACTCCGCACGCATGAGGAAATACATGAGGGAATACAAGGCGTGCTACTTCAAAGAGAAGGTCGGAAAAATATTTGAAGGCTAATAAATCATGTGAGAGGAAACCACGAAGAAATTCTGATTTGTCTCTAATTTGATTGAATCGCTCATATACCGTGTTTCGCCTACTTCAGCACAAGTCATTTGGTGAGAAATTGAACTAATTAATTCACATTTTGCTTGCACAAGAAATAGAATTTCCTTATGGTAATGATTTATTAATCAAGCATTAGTATTCAACCAAAATTCTAGTTATTCATTAATGGAAAAAACCTTTAATAAATTTTGAATTGTATCATAAATAGGGGATTTGATTAACTGAAATTCATTCAGATACAAAGTAATATCCTACGCGAAACATCAAATCACGAGCAGGAGACCTTCTGATGGAAGAGAAAGCCGGAGGCTAATGCAAGCTGCAGGCCACGTTGGAGGTCATCTCACAACCAGCTGACACAAACAGAAACTGAAGAGGGTGGGGGTGGGGGTGGAGGCAGGGATTCGTAATAACTGAGGCAAGATGGCTCCATCAGTTCCCGATTTGCCAGCTTCATGCTCATTTGTACCCGATTTCGTCGTTCTTTCAGTAGATGAAATTTATATTCACCTTACAACAATAATATTCCACATTAAGGATCTATAGAACCAATGCCTACTATAGTATGTCTCTTTGTACTCAATGGCAAATCGGTTGAGATTAGAGGTTAACACGATTACTACCATATAACTAACCATGGTTGAATTTAAAAACCACTTTCTAGGGCTGTAAAATGGAAGGTGTAGTAAACTGAAAATCTAAAGGTCACTGATTAATGCAGCGAGCGTTGTCGTACCTCAAATAAAGTAAAGTATTTGGAAATACCAAAAAATTAATCTCTTTTTCCCTGTAAACAACGATTTGCTCATTTGAAGGTAGAAAATATCAGTGGGATTACCTTATTCAGCTTCTATTAACTACACCAACACGTTGATATAGAAAGACAGTATCAAGTTATTTGCAGCTTAAGTTCCTTTGTAGTTTTTATTAATTATTTCAGATGTTGGGAACTGTTTATGGTAAGGGTACTTTTGCTTGTTTCATGTGCAAATGTGTGGTTGCAGCACGACCAATCATTCAATTCAATCAACGGCACTATCCCTTATAGGAAAGTGAATACCTTAATGCCTAAAAATAATTTCGATTAACTGCATACTCTCTTAATTTAGCTTTTAACCGGTTCATTATCTGTCCAATTATTATATGCCAGTTGTCTTAATAAAAAGTCTGTTTGAAATCAAATAGATAATTATTAATAGGTGATACTGAAATATCCTTCAATCCTGGGATACCTACACTAAATCCAGTAAATTTGCAGTAAAAATAAGTGAGAACTATCATTCTGGTATTTAGAAAATGAAGATCCATTGGATTACTATTGGGCTCTTTCATTTAGGTTGACTCTCCAGTGAATGAAAAGGACTTTCAACGAGGTTCGTCATCTCTCATTTACCGAAAAGTGAACGATAACGTCTAGCCAGCGCTAAAATTTCGAGGCAGGATGTAGCGGACTGCTACCTTATTAAAGCCTGACTGACTCAGAAATCTCTGTGGCAGATTCTCCAACATCTAGCTAGACTCCCAGAACCAGCCAAGCTATAGCCCAGCTATGACGGAAACAGACGTGTAGCACGGAGCACGTTTATTCAGTACGGGTNACCCGTACTGAATAAACGTGCTCCGTGCTATACGTGTTTTCTTTCATAGCTGGGCTAAAGCTTAGCTGGTTCTGGGAGCCTAGCTGGATGTAGGAGGATCTGCCATAGAGATTTCTGAGTCAGTCAGGCTTTACTAAGGTAGCGATCCGCTACAAGGGCAAAATTTCTTATGGCCACTCAAATAAAAGGTGGCAATTTAGCTACCATTCAAATTTGAACTAACTCCTATCATATTAAATCAATCCCTCAAAAAGATAGTCAAATGAACTTCATTAACAAAGTAACTTCAAAATTTGATAACAAATGAGTTATTCGTGGCTAAATTGGGAAATCAGGCGAATTATTTATGTTCTTCAACATCCAACCAATGACTTGTTTTATTTAATGAAATACGCTGAAGACCAAATTCACCTTACACTTATGAAAATACCTTCAATTAGTATATCTGTATATGTCCCCGTAAGTTGGAGTTTTAAATTGTTTTAAATAATAATAATTTTTTCCCACAGAATGCCTATCCAAATAGTGGAACATTTGTATATATGTACTATCGGCGTCATCTTATTGGTGGTCAATTCCATTTGCAATATACCTTGACAGACACTATAATCATAATATTTCAAATATTCTCCCAACAATTGGGCCAAATGGAGCCCTTTTTAGTGGCCCAATTAAACCTGGATTTTTATGCTCGTCTTAAGCAGCATTTCACACATTTTTTAAATGTTTTGAAGTGATTTTATCGATGTAAAAGGATATATATATATTTATTTGGTTTAGATTATTTGTTTATTTAATATAGGAACGTTTGGTTTACTGTTTGTTTTTTGTCTACTATGAGGGATTCCCGAGGAATGGTTTATCCGGATTTACAATAAAATTACACATTTTATGGATGTAATGAAGTGTATTTAATGTTTTTTTGCAAATTATTTAAATGTTGCGAATTTATTTAGTACCAGTTAGGCATGCGGAAATGTAAGTTCTTCTCCTAACTTCAACGTAAGATGTGTAGCGGATTGCTTCCTTAGTAAAGCCTGACTGAGTCAGAAATCTCTATGGCAGATCCTCCTACATCTAGCTAGACTCCCAGAACCAGATAAGCTCTAGCCCAGCTATAAAGGAAACAGACGTGTAGCACGGAGCACGTTTATTCAGGACGTATATTGCGGATCAAGTGTAAACGTAGGGGGCCTAATCATAATCAGGATGGCTGATTAGGTTAAACAGAGGTTGATGATTGGTTACTGTTTGTACGGTCGCTGCACACAGAGTTGTACGGCCGCACCTCCCAATCCTGGCGAGCAGACATGCAGGCATACGATGACGCACAAGGCAATAACGTGTCCAACAGGTGAAAGAAATCTGTCTTTACTTGTAAATATACGTTTCCAACATTATAATAACTTTTAAAGTTTCAATCTTCTCTCTTATAATGCTTTTCAAGGGGTGTGTGATAGACTTACCTCCACGTGGTGCACCCTGGGCAACGTATACTCATACGGCAAAAAAGTCTATTAACTGGCGGTTGACCCCTGACTTCAAACTACCATGACCCCACTGTATGTCATGTTCGACCCCTTCACAGTACTCATCTAGCCTTTTCTCTGCCTTTGTGTCTCTCTGTCTTCTACATCTGTGAATCGCTCTTCTTTTCCCCTGTCGAATTCTTCTCACTTTAATGTTCCTCCCTTCTGTGAAGCCCGAAGTCAACTAAAGGGATAATGATAATTATCAAAATGCCTGCCACTTGAAATAAATAAATAATGCTTTTCAAAGTCGATTTTAAGATCTACAATAATCACTTGTTTTAAAACTGCTTAAATGACCAATCCCCATATGGAAATTTTATTTTTTTCGTTTTTGTTATTTCCGGAAAATTTATTTATCAATAGTTGTTATTTTTAAATAGTTTGGTGTTAATTTAATAAACGGGAGTTCCCTAAGGTTAGTCGTATTGCGGATTGCTGAACTAACAAATCTAGACTTGTCTTCCGTAGCCTCCATGTCAACGTCTTCAAGTTTGGAAAGTCTTCCGCTAAGCGATATTGGGAAAATAGACATGGAATTCATTTAATTTAGGCTGTGGTGTCTGGCTTGAAATATATACATTTATTTATTTATATCAAATGGCAGGCGTTTTGATGGTTGACTTAAGGCTTCACTGAGGGGAAGGAACATCAAAGTGAAAAAAAATCGAGAGGAGGGGGGGGGGGGGGGGGGGGGGGGACAGAAGAGTGTTTCAAAGACGAAAGTAGAAAATTTAGAAAAAATGTGTTGTGAGTACTGTGAAAGTAGTCCAATATGACTTACAGTGGGGTCAGAAGTCAACTACCGGTTAATGGACCTTTTTGTCGTATGAGCATACGTGGAGATAAGTCTATCGCACACCCCTGAAACATAGACATCAAGTACTGCTTCGAGTGTTCTGACTCTGTAGTGACTATTGATTATTGAATGACCGAGTGGTCTCTGAACTCTTGGCCTCATTCACTCCCAAGCACGATCAGCTTCACGGATGCCCGTTCCAGAATGTTTGAGTCCTCAAAAGATTGTGTACTCCACAGTCCTCATGAGGCATTCTAGATGAATATGAGGCTAATATCTCTGACGAATATTTGATGGGAAAATTCCCCCAAATTAGAAAAAAGGCTCCTTCAAACATGAACAGAAGTTTCAGTACTGTTTTAAACTCGAAATCGCTGAACAAGTTACAATAAGAAATAATGTGATAGAATAAGATAGGGAAAGTGCTTCTACACTGAGTTGACACCTTTCAAATTCCCGAAATGCGGATTTTTGCATTTTCTTAGCCCACGAATATTATCATTGGCAGATTGAGTCTTCCGCCTACCTTTCATGAGATAGCAGAACATTACTCCAATCCCATAACACAGCTGTGTACAAATAAGGAAATATTTTTGGATTCTTGGAATCTAACATCTTGTTAAACGTTACAGGATAGAGTAGCCTTTAACAAGACCAATAGCTGGGTTGGACAAATATGCCTTGAAAGATTGGATAGCGTTGATAATTGAAGAGTGGATCGAGTTGGATTGGAAATTGGGGTTGTGGGAGGAGAGAGTCAGGGAAACCTTTCAAGAGCTTGAGATAATAGAATTTAAGTTGAATTTATTTTATTTATATCAATTGCAGGGGTTTCGAAGGTTATCATTAGCCCTTTAGTTAACTTCAGGCTCCACAAAGGAGGAGGAACATCAAAGTGAAACAAGTCGAGAGGGAGAGAGGGAACAGAAGAGTGTTTCAAAGATGTAAAAGAGACAGACACAAAAGTGGAAAAAGGTGAGTTGAGTAGTGTGGGAGTAGTCAAATATGACATGCAATGGGATGAGGGTAGTTTGAAGTCAGAAGTCAACTGCCGGTTAATAGACTTTTTGTCGCATGAGTATACGTTGCCCAGGGTGCACCACGTGGAGGTAAGTCTATCGCACACCCCTTTTTTAGTTTTTTTTTTAATTTAATATATAATATCGTCAGATGGTTATTAGACGCCATGCTTATTGCAATTAACCCCGTAAACTTTATGGGGCATTCTTGTCAGATGTATTCCAATTGTAAATGATCTCATTTAAATGAAAAAAATTTGCAAAATATAAAGAAGTATCGAAACCCACCGAACTTAAAATTATTGAAACATTAATTTTATAGTGATTTATTACTAATCACTTATTTTAAATTCAAATTCATTTTATTAAAAATAATACTCATATAATAAGCAATAATTCAATTTTTCTTAACTAATCAANATCATTAGCCCTTTAGCTGACTTCAGGCTTAACAGGGGGAAGGAACATCAAAGCAAAAAAGAAGTNATCACCTTTACTAGTCATTATCTGTTCGCGATATCACCATATCACTTATTATTAAACTTGTTTCAATTATTAACATTATTGTGACCAGTACACCATATGCTGGAAGTTGATAATACTATATATAGTATGGGACACAATCTTTCAAGGACATAGTGGCATAAAATACCTTAAGAGTGTCGCCTTAAGCAGGTATCACCGCTCCTAAAATAATATAGCTTTTAATACCTTGGTCTGGTACATAGTCATGGCATAAGTGAAGGAGGTGCAACGAAGTTGGCCATTACATAAAACATTTGCCTCCCCTTCTCCATCAGTTTAAGCAATATTATTTTCTTCAAATATAAAGAGAAAATTTATTTATTTATTTGTTTATATCAAATGGCAGGTGTTTTGATAGTTATCATTAGCCCTTTAGTTGACTTCAGGCTTCACAGATGGGAAGGGACATCAAAGTGAAAAAGGTCGAGATGGGGGGGGACAGAAGAGTGTTTCAAAGATGTAAAAGAGACAGACACAAAGTTGGAAAAAAGGTGAGGCGAGTACGGTTGAAGTAGTCGAATTTGACATATAATGGGGTGATGGTAGTTTGGAGTTTGAAGTCAACTGCCAGTTAATAGACTTTTTTGCCGTATGAGTATACGTTGCCCACGGTGCACCACGTGGAGGTAAGTCTATCGCATACCCCTTAAAGAGAAAATTGTGGGTTTTGTATAAATGAGGACTATGATTAATTTGTCTTAGTAATACAATGACCTCTCTATATTAACCATCCACCTATTTCTAATTTTTCACCGGTATCTCTGGCATCACGGGGTGTATTTTTGAGGCACTTGGTTTCTATCGCCCAGTGTCAGGAGTAGTGTTTCTGAGCCGATCATAACAAATACAGTGTTTCAAGGTGGATTTGTCACAATGCTTCATTTTATGGCAAAAAATCAATAAATGCTTCTGTTAACAGTTAACCAAATTATATTTTGATATTTACCAACGAAAAATAGGCATTTGAACCATGGGGCAAATATTTTTCTGGAAAAGTATTTATTCTAGGTCGTCACAAAAGAATTCTTCGTATGTTCAGCGGTTCATTCAAAATTTCAACTAATTAAAAATCTCAATATCTAAAAGGGGTAAAATTATGTCTTGGTAATTGAAATCACAAAACATAGTTTAATTACTACTGCAGATCATATGACTGTTTGCAGACTGTTTACGACTAATTATTTTTGTACATAAAAACGCATAGATCGACAGAGCTTATTTTCAAATTTGTTAACTAAATTCAAATAGAAATTTTAAATTAATGTATGCATTTTATTACCTATTTAAAAATACTCTTTATCTTAATTTCTCAAGTTTATTGAAGCAGATTAATCAACTTGATTTTATTGATTGAAAAATTTAAAAATAGTTCTTGATAAAAATTCTTTTTTAGTACATTAATAATTTTTTCTATGACCAGCACTCTTGAATCCTATAAGTACTTTAAAAGTCATGGCTTTTACAATATCCAACTGGCCGAAGTCGACTGACCTAGTTTGATATTTCGGAACATATGTACAAAATGATGTTTTAAACCCACTAAACAAACTTTTCGTTTGAACTTCCATTAAGGACAGGTTAGACAAGGACAAGTGGGTATAAACTGGGCATAGTCATCAATATCTAGCTTATTAACTAGGTTAAAATGGGGAAGTTTCATGGATATAAAAATGAACAGTACTCGAAATCACTTGAACAAATAATTGAATCAGATTTGTGATTGAGTTCACTTGTAAATAAGTTCTGTATATAAACTCATCACAAAAACTGCGGGGCTGAATTTTGAAAGTAGGCCAATTAAAAGGTGAACGGCGATAAAAGTGGACAAACGATGAATTTGAATTCCAAATGAGGTGAGATATTTCTCCTTTCGCTTAAGCCGCTGCTTTCTATCGATGCCAACCCAAATATTCCGACAAATCGAACGTTTTAAATTAATAAATTTCTGAAAAACGAAGGTAGTATTTCAAAGCTCATGCTATGCTAAAGATGGAATCATTGGACCTCTCCGATGAGAAGTCTGCAATCTGCTACCGTCCTTACTCCCCAAACTAGGCGGCCATTTAGCCTAGGGTAATATTTGTACTCCAATATTTATTTATTTATATCAAATGGTAGGCGTTTTGTTAGTTATCATTAGCCCTTTAGCTGACTTCAGGCTTAACAGGGGGAAGGAACATCAAAGCAAAAAAGAAGTCGAGAGGGAGAGATGTAAAAGAGACAGACACAAAGGTAGAAAAAGATGAGGTGAGTACTTTGAAAGTATTCAAATATGACATACAGTGGGGTGATGGTAGTTTGAAGTCAGAGGTCAACTGTCAGTTAATAGACTTTTTGCCGTATGAGTATACGTTGCCCAGGGTGCACCNTCAGGCTCCACAAAGGAGGAGGAACATCAAAGTGAAACAAGTCGAGAGGGAGAGAGGGAACAGAAGAGTGTTTCAAAGATGTAAAAGAGACAGACACAAAAGTGGAAAAAGGTGAGTTGAGTAGTGTGGGAGTAGTCAAATATGACATGCAATGGGATGAGGGTAGTTTGAAGTCAGAAGTCAACTGCCGGTTAATAGACTTTTTGTCGCATGAGTATACGTTGCCCAGGGTGCACCACGTGGAGGTAAGTCTATCGCACACCCCTTTTTTAGTTTTTTTTTTAATTTAATATATAATATCGTCAGATGGTTATTAGACGCCATGCTTATTGCAATTAACCCCGTAAACTTTATGGGGCATTCTTGTCAGATGTATTCCAATTGTAAATGATCTCATTTAAATGAAAAAAATTTGCAAAATATAAAGAAGTATCGAAACCCACCGAACTTAAAATTATTGAAACATTAATTTTATAGTGATTTATTACTAATCACTTATTTTAAATTCAAATTCATTTTATTAAAAATAATACTCATATAATAAGCAATAATTCAATTTTTCTTAACTAATCAATATCTGCTAATTGAGAAATGGACATACAGCGACTTTTTATTTGTTTTTTTACATAATTTAAAAATGTTTTCGAGCAGACCCATTGACATACATGCGTTAGGAGTGCAGGGGGCCATTTTGAAAGATTCAAAATTAATTTCAAACAAATGAGTGGGTGCTTCCTTTATGGGGAAGCGAAATATTGCAGAAAAATAACAAAGTTGCAAATTGTTAATGTTTATTGTGTAGTTAGTTTTCATTGGTGGAATAATAATTATTGAACTAATCATATGACATAAGAATAGAGGAAGTGGAATGTTCTGGCAATGTTTCAAATCTTTAGGATCCCCAACGAAGCCCTCAAATTCACCCGTCTTCCAACAAACATAGAAAACAGAGTCGATAAACCCCCAGATCTATTAAGTAATACTTCGAGAAAGCTTTATGTCAACATCATCAGACACGGCCAAAATTTCAACTGGTATTCATCCCGATCAATCGGACGCGTTTAGAATAATGAAAGAGATACTATTATGATGGAAAAGAGGGTACACGATATATTTAACTCCAAGTGGTGCGCCCTGGGCAACGAATACTCATATGGCAAAAAGTCTAGAAACTGGCAGTTGGCAGGTGACTTTCACAGTACTCATCTTACCTTTTCTCTGCCTTAATGTCGGTCTCTTACATCTGTTCCCCCTCAAATTTTTCTCACTTTGGTATTCCTCCCCTCTATGAAGCCCGAATGGGCTAATGATAACTATCAGAACGCCTGCCATTTGACATAAATAAATATTTAACCGTATAAACAGATAAGAACTAACACCTATTCGACTCTTCCTTCCATCTGCTGACCGACAAACTTCATAGCTACTGATTATATAATAGTACCATAAGTTTTATTTGGTTATCTGCATCTATGCAATAACTGCAACACAGCCTTTGACATTACGCATTTCTTAATAACGCAAATAAATAAATAAATAAATTGAGGCTCCTTGTGGATAGCGAAAGCTAGATGAAGGCGATGCATGGGGTACCCGCGTGATTGTTGACATATTCAGCGAATAAGTTGGCGCTGAAGTTAGACGCGAAATAAGGCATTGGTTTCTCTCTTTTTACAGCCATAAAGCCCATAATGAGTACTATGATATTTGACAAGTGCCTGAATGGAACACCTTCATTGTTAAGACGTTTGCCATTACGATAGACGAATGCCTCGCCTCCGTTGCGCAGATAATCAGGCTAAAATTTCGTTCATGTTTTAAGTTGTAGGAAAGTTTAGCATACCTTAAATTGGAAGATAAATTTGATGTCTTCAGTGCCTTTAGAAGACAAAGTCAAACAGCGATCGACACAATTTTCATAATGAAGGAGGTCATTCGAGTGATGTTTAAGGTTATTTGCAATATTTTCTAATTCATCGAGCAAATCAGCTTCCATTGTGTACTACTCCACCTCTAGGGGGCACGATTCGTATCCTCACTCAAACTGTTGAAATTTATGGACATTACAAGGGAGAATTCTGTTTCCTAATTTTAAATGTGCTTGATTACTGTTAGGGCCAAGATTTAATGACAAATACTCATTTTAGATCACTGATGAATTCGAATTAAGTCTTTGAGAAATGAACGAAACACTTTGATGACAGGTTTTCTCAAGCAACGAGATTTGTACGAAAAAAATTTCAGTGAATGCAAATAAAACAATGATAATTTAAAGAGGGCAATAGGTATTGTTCAGTTACCTACGTTCAACTTACCTTTGCCTGGTTGTAGCTCTGTGAATACATAAATAACTTGATATTACATTTCTAATTAATGTTGATATTAACCAATCAAGTAGATCTATGTTTTATAAATAAGAATTTGTTCGTAAAGTGATGATTAAAATATTGAAATTAAGTAAATAAATACAGAATAATGGAATATGTTGCATTTGCCAACTCAAAATCTATACCTTATGTCGAAGTAATTGAATTCTGAAAAATACTGAAAGCTTAAACGGGTTAAGTTGGGACTGTTTACAACGAATTGCCAATAAATTAATTGACAACACTAATTGAGAATGGTGGTGGAATTTTTACCCGAATCCAAATTTAGGCCACGCATCATTTGCTGGAAAAGTAGGCCCACTATCCGTATGACTTGCGTGCTAACTCCCTGACAAGAAGATTAGGCGATAGGAAACCCATCTGCCTCACAATTAATCTCGCCCTACATTTCATTCGACTCCTTCGTCAACATTAACGTCAGTGGCATATCAGTTACTTTTGAAGGAAAATCTAAATCTGTTTGCTAAAGGCAGTTTCAATGATTTCTTTAAGTTCCATCAGTAATGCTATCGATTTTTCTCACTTAATATGGATATTACTATTTAAAATAGTCACAGCATTGTAACAAGTGGTTAACATATTTATTTATATCAAATGGCGGGCGTTTTGATGATTGTCCTTAGCCCTTTAGTTGACTTCGGGCTTCACAGAGAGGAAGGAACATCGAAGGGAAAAAAGTCGAGAGGGTGGGGAGGGAAGAGAAGAGTGTTTCAAAGATGTAAAAGAGACAGACACAAAGGTAGAAAAAAGGTGAGGTGATTACTGTGGAAGGGGTCGAATATGACATACAGTGTGGGTGATGGCAGTTTGAAGTGAGAAGTCAACTGCCAGTTAATTGACTTTTTGCCGTATGAGTATACGTTGCCCAGGGTGCACCNCACCACGTGGAGGTAAGTCTATCGCACACCCCACTCCAATATAATTTGTATTATTCTTGGTACACTATGGAAGGTGAGAACAAGCATTCCTGCCTAAAGGACTTTAAGTGTCGGCTGAATTTCGATTTTTAAAATTACAAAGTTATTTAATCTCTGAGTAAAGGCATAAATAAAAATATTTGTTAGAACCCATTTCTGAGCAAAATTCCATTGAACCCAAGGTAATATTTTCGAAATAGAAACTACCAAAATGCCCATTTTGAATTAACATGGTAAATGGAGATCAACACGCCTAATTAAAGGCCAAACATATGAATAGACTTTTTTAAAGCAATAAAAGTGATCAAGAAACAACAACTATAAGTAATGGCTTGAATATATGAAAAAACTAAAAGTTTAATTTTTGAAATCTAAATTAGAAAACAATTTGATTTCGCATTTCGATTGATGAAATTTCAAACGTATTAACTTCAGCTTTTAAACTACTGTTATCTATTTCCACAATTCAATATTATTATTGCAATTTATCTTAATGCGTAAGCTTAAAAAAATAGCATATTTCAACGTTTGCAAGTTTTAAGCACACATTACTTTCAGTAATTTGTATTTCTAGGTAAAAGATAAATAAATTTTTATTGGCAAGGAAATGCCTATCAAAGTAACTCCATCTTGTAAACAAGTCATATAGTTTGTATGGTGAGGGTTTTAAGTCCAATTATCGCGATCTTTCAAATGGTGCCAATATCAAGATAATATAAACGGCACTTGTTCTTTCCGAAAAAATTACCATTAATTGCTTGCAATCGATTTCAAAGTACCCATATGTGCACAGGTAATTTGTATGTGGCAATTTGAAGAAGGATACAATTTTAGACTTTTAAAAAAGAATTTCATCATATTCGAGCATAATTGTAGTGTGTTCTTCTACTTTTCTGTAAGAAAAGTTAACTCAAAATACAGTTGGTTGCTCATTTACAAACAAGTTGTTTCAGAGTGCTTTAATCACTTTTCACGTCAGTAATGCTACGGGAACATCTTATTATAAAGAAAAATTAAACAATCCACAGGCTCTGAATTCAGTGATCGATTAATAAATATGGCGACATGAAACATTGGGGGGTAATAAAAGTGATTTAAGCGTTTAATATACATATCCCCCCTTTATGCGCTTTAAATGCTATCCCATTATGTTAGCTTACATTGGAACTTCTAATTACTGGCATGGGAAATAACAATCTATTAGTCATACATTAGAATATCTATATTAAACTACAAGAGCTAAATAGTGCATCAGAAATTACATTGACAAACGTGTGAAGAGTCAATGAAGATTTGTCTCTCTCTCTCACTCTCATTTCCTTGAGAGCAAATATAAACAAATGACTTTCCAGACAGCTTTAATGAATGGACACTCGGATCGCGCTTGAAAATGGCAAATTAAAGTAAATCTCATTTTCTGGCTCTCTCACATCTCCCCTCCCCCTCCTTCCCCCTCCCCAAACATAATTTCTTACCTCGAACTAAACAGACATTTTAATACTGTTTCAGTCTTTTAAAGAAATCTTTGATTTTAAAATTAATTTAATCACTAATTAGAAAATCATGGCCTAGTTTAAAGTAAAAAAATAAATAGGTTGTACCAAGGAAACCATCAGCCAAAGTATCAGAATTCATGAAAAAGTGTTGTTAAAGCATAATTGTTATTTTTAATTAGTATAAATTCTAAATGAATAACAAATTGTAACGAATATATCGAGAACGAAATTTAATAACTTATCAGGCTCTTGTATTAATGAAAAGGCTTTGTATTGCATAATTAAATATATACACATATAAGTTAAACTCTTAATTTACTTCCAAACCCTTTTAGATTAGAGCATTAGATTAAATTACTTTTGCGTTTCTCCACATTTATTGTCTCAACAATATCAATCTTATGATATTGTAGCACTGGCTTGAAATTTCCTTTTTAAAACTGGTAGAGTGAAAAAATTCTACATTTGAACTCAGTCCTTATCAATAGATTCCATCGTACCTATCACCGTCTTATCTACTGTTCCATATTGAAGGCACTCCAATGAAAAGCTTCTACTGGTTTAAAATGTGTAAAGTGTGAACATTAGGAGGAAAAGTTTGTCTATCGACACAAAATGAGCTTAATCACTTTCCTCTTGACACAAGCTTTCTTAGTACGTTCTCAACGTTACTAAAACAGCCAATTACTATTATAGTTGCATAAGTAATTTCGATTATTAATTAAGCATTCTGCAGAAAAATAGCTATGCTGTCCCACAGTTGGTATACTGTTGGATGTCTGAATGAAAATTAAAAAAGAGTAGTAATAATTAAAACATTCGTTAATTATCAAGATTATCAGTTTTATTTATTAAAGGACTACTCAAAACAGAGTCGAATTCTTAATATTCACACATTATTATTTATAAATGATATCTCGTCTGATATTTTAAAATCTGGAAGATTTATGTGTTTAAAAATACCGACAAAAAATTAAAAAATTCTTCAAACTGTTTAAAAATATGCAATGCATTTATTTTGTGGTTATTCGAATTACTGTTTTTGCTGTCCGTTTGATTTAAAATGAAAATATTTAACAAAAGGAAAAATAATTGCCACTATTTTAATTCAACTTTTAAAGCACCTAACTTTTCAATTCATGCTTTTAAATTTAAAAAAAGAGTGAAAAGAATTGAAATACACAAAACGTGACTGCTTCAAAACTGCACAAATAAATTTTTAATCAAATCTATTTTTCGTGCTTATTATTTTCAACCCAATTCATTATTTTATTTCGCATAGCAGAGCAATAAAAATCTTCCCATAAAACATTTCCATTGTCCAAATAATAAATTTTTAAAAGTTAAAATCAAATATGGCGCTTAAAAAGATTCAAATAGAAAATAATTTTGCACATTATGTGCATCAGTAAAATAATAATTTTATGTTTAATTAATGAGTTCAAATTGATTTATACTTATTTTTAATTGTTGCAATTGAACAAAATAATTTGCTTGGCGGAGATAACAAAATTCTAATTTTTCAAGAATCTTTTAGGAGATTAAAAAAACTAAATTTAAAAGAGTAGAAAATACTTTAAACAAACGAGAAAGAAAGCAAAGATTTCATCGGTTTACGAAACCATCAAGACTTTTTTAACGGGTAGAAAGCAATGGAAAATGAGTGTGTTTGCTTTCCATCCTGCCTAAAGAAATCCGCAAAATTTTACCATAATCACTATTTAGATTTTTGTTTGGCGGTAAAATATATTGCCTTCTTTAAATAGAATTCTGTGAACAATGCTGCATCTACATATGGTGTCAAAATAGCCAACATTATTCACCCTAAAGGTGAAACTTAAATTTTATCATTAACGCGAGTAAGCTCACATTGCTGTTAGAGAATATTAAGATGGCAAACGGGTATAATATTTTATTCTATCTTAGATAGGAAATGAAAATAATTTGATCTGAACACTAAAGTATCAGGTGAGTCCTAAGCCTACGAATTCGGGATTTGCCTGTTTGTTTGCAGGTTACTCAAAGAGCATGGCTCACTACGCTATGTCGAAATATTTCAACTTTCCCTTTTCAACTGCCAGTTTCCTGAGTGAGTTTCAGGTCTTCTTGAAGATCATAGGTTACTGACTGGTTTATTAAATTAAGTAGTTGGCGGGCAGTTGACATTCAACTCTTCTGTTACCAGAGCAGCCAACAGAAGCTAATTAACATTTTCTAAAGTGCTGATACAAAATTCAATTTTGTCTAACTCAAGGATATATTATTTTGATTCTACTGGGGTTAAATTTTCTGTGACTTTGCAGGAAGAAATCTCACTATTTAAAAGTGTCATAGTCATATGGAGGCACTTTCAATAGGAATATGCAAGGCTATTTGTGTAATAAAATTCTGTTGGAGAAGATTTAGTAATTAAAGTAACAGAAGTTCATTATTTATTTACACAGTACAGCCTAGCTCAAACAACATGCGAGGAGGGCAGTATTTGCAAAAAGAGACTATACATTAAAAGGCGATTTTACTTAATCTCGAGGAAAGAAAATTACGAAATGATTAAATTATTCTAAAAAAACAAAATTCGGCTTCTTTGTTAACTAGATTGGATTACGAAAGGTCTGTAATAGAATTCAGTGAAACCATTTTGACCAATGGAAGATACGAATAATTTCTCACATTTTTGGACTAAGTTACTCGTGTTTGATCACTCTTCAACAGCAAAAAATAAAACTTTAAATGGTCACCTATTCCACCATATGTCTGAGCTTAATATTTATTGACAAACAATCCCTTTTTGCTATTACATCTGTTACATTTATTATTGATTTGTACTACAAAAGAAAATGTAACTTTTAATCCGCAAACAGATGAGAGAAAACGGAAAAAATGTGCAAATAGAAGAGGTGGATATGAAAGGACATTGAATTTCGGATACGCTGGGCAAAGCAATTAGTGATGAGGATATTGACTTTTAGTTGCGATAACTATATACTCTGATTTTCTTTACTTAAGATAATTTAATTTAAGATTAAGATTATGGGTTGAATGAGCTGATACCAGAGCTGTGAAGATGGAAAATTTCGCTATCGCGAAAACTCCTAACACTTCCAATCAAACTATGCATGATAATGCTTAAATAAGTTAAGGATTAAGCATTCCATCATTAATAATTTATTTATTTCAAATGGCAGGCATTTTGATAGTT
>UZAE01013626.1:0-20586 GCA_900617975.1 Rodentolepis nana | reverse complement strand
GAGGACATATAAGAACACATCGTAGTACCAAACAGCCACCATCGGTAATATTAAGCCAAATAGATAATTAATTGAGCAGAATTTTACATAAACATGTCTTCTAATAAATCTCACAGAATTCAAAGCCTAATTCTGATATTTAACTGGAAATATTTTATTCAGCTGCCACATTAACGACACGAATGTATTTAAAGCATTTTAAATGTTTCAAATTAATTCTAAAACTAATATAAAAAAATATATAGTCAATATAAGAATGTAAACATATTATTGTAATCCAGGTATCACTTTAAATAGCTGGATTGCTCATTTTTGGACAACTGTACTCATATTCGGAAAAGAAACTTTTGAAATAGAATTGATGGTAATTGGTCATGTATGTTTTTACAACATATATCATATTCATTTCAAGGACTGTTTGTCGCACTTACTTGATAAACTGTTTAATGGGTGGATCGATTCGATCAATATGGGGATGACAAAAACCCATCATAAATTAGAAAATCATTAATCGTATTATTTTATGCAGCAAGTGACATCAATATATCGGGCCGCTAGATAGTTTATTAAAATATTTAATTAATAAGTGGATCGAAATAGAAATTGCACGAAACAGTAATTATTTGCTAAAGTTTATTTATTTTACTATATAAATGATACTGAAGCGTGTGAACTTAGTCGCTCGTCTGTGGAATAATGATTTTCAATCTGAATCCTTTACACAACGCACATTCTGCTGCGAAAAATTTTTTTATTAGTTGGCCTCATCAACGTTTGAAGAAAGGTTAAGAGTAATAAGTTAAATTGCTTTTAAAAATATTAATTTCAGGTCAGGTGTAATGGTCATCAACACCGCAAAAACTGCATTCCAAACTTTTTCTTTGGCCCGTCACAGCATAAACCCGCTTCTAAGGTACACGGATACCACCATAGAAATATCCAATGAGTTCACATATCTCGGAATGACTTTTGACACATAACTAACGTGGAAAAGTCTCATTGCTAAAATAGCAGATCGAGTCTCCAATAGACTAAATGTACTGAAGCGTCTTGCTGGTAGCGTATGAGGCTGTGCACGCTCAACCCTCAACACCACTTACAAGATGTTTATTCAGCCAATAATGTTGTATTGCTGTGAGCCACTCATTACAGCCACAGAGGTGACTCTCAAACCACTCGAGAAGGCACACAACAAAGCATTACGACTAATTACTGGAGGGATAAAATCAACACCCATTGAGGCAATGCTCTTAGTTACAGGAAGCACCACAATATGTTCCCTTATCAAAGAAAAGGCCTTGATCCTGTATGAGAAGCTACTGCGCATTCCCATGGACAAGTTCTTCAGCACCTATGAGAACAGACCAAGACATCTGAAAACGCAATCTGGTCTAATACAGAAAGCCATAGAACTGAAGAAAGCATTACAAATCGATGACAAACCAAAAAGCGTCTCTTTCTCCATGAACCCATTAGCAGACACTGATGTAGTGTGTTGCATCCCACTGCTTGACTTCTTCAGGAAATCGAACACCCCTCCAGAACAAATGCACTCACTGCCCGCTGAGACAATCAATGTCAACTATCCTGGAGNATGTGGTATGAAAGTTGTAAGGAGACTGTTGTGAATCTCTTAACACTCTCACTCGTTCTACCTAATAATAATCAGTAGCATGATGTTTTCTGACGCCTTGCATAACACCCGATCAACAACTGTTGAAGTAGCACATGTGGGAAATGGATTGATGAGTGGCAATTCACTATGTTGGATTTCAACAAAAGTCCTATTTAAATTCAATGGTAAGGCTATATTGTAATCAAAACTTTAATCAATTCAGAACTCTGAAAAGTGGTTCAGGTGAATAAAATCAATATTAATGTTATACTAACCATTTAACATAATTGCATGTATTTGCAATTATGTTCTACCGATTGCATGTGAAAATCGTCCTCAAGCAATATCGGGTTCTAGCTACCTTAAACCCACGAATGGTGAAACAAGGTGGGAAATATTTTCTCCTGAGTCTGTTTGGGCAAAAAAAATTTAGTTTGAGAAGAAGAGGTCGTAGTGTTATTTTTAATACAAGTGTTGAAATTGGTACATAGATTTTTAACCGCGGTTCTCATCAAGTCTATTTCCTGCATTGCTATTTTCTTCATACCAAATCCTTACACCTGGTGTTGATTGCAAGCAAGCAATGAACTGAATGTCAGAAAATGGTACTATCATCGCCTGATTAACCTTCACGAAAGTTGGCTAAAGTGAACGCCATAATCATGTGACACTTGAGGAGATGCATGTACGAACACGGCACATTTAAGCGTCTATTGCAAACTTAGTGACATGTGTACAGGGCCGACATTCGTAGACAAGGCAATATATAATGCAATAGGATTGAAATAGGGCATTGCAGAAGAAATGACTAAACTCTCGGCCAAAGTAGTGTGATGAAATGATTCACTAACATCAAAGTTTCATGGCAAATGCAATTTTGTCATTAAAGTCTCCTTAAATAATTTGTTCTTGTATCCTCATATAGTTTTGCGCCACAGGAAAATTTCCTATTTTTATTTTAAACATTCTAACAAAATTTGCACAGCATCCAGAACAATATATTCACTTAATTTATCTCATTCAAACAATTAAATTCAAAAAAGATAATTTTGTCAAATTTGTTTTTCTAAACATCCTCCGCCTTTCGTGACAAAAGAGAAAATGAAAAAAATGTGCTTTCCATTGAAAGCGTTTCTTTCATGGCAAGTGGTAATATATAGTTATTTTATATATGAGCATCGTTACAATTGATAAAGGGCTTATATTACTACAAAATTTATGAATGCTTAACTAAATTTGAATCGAGAATATGGGAATAGTTTTTGCTGGTAAGATATCAGCGGAATACTGCATTGCCAATAATGCGTATCACTTAGGTCCGATACAAGTATAACATTCTCCACATAACGTAAACGGTAGCACTTTGAGGACACCAAGTAAGCAATTGAGTATTCCAATCATCCATAAATTGAAATTATAAATCAATATTACTCCCACCAAAATATCCGCCCACATTGAAACAAAATTCATCGAAAGGTACTACAAGGAGTAAATGGAGGCATTGAAAGTACTTACAATATAGATAAATTTATTCTTGCGCTTTACAAAGTTGAAAGCGCCCACGACAACAGTGATTAAGGAAATGATGCCAGAGACAACCAGCATAAGAAAAGTTAGGGCTGTTTTCGCAATATGCTCTTTTTGAGTTAATAGATAGACGAGGTACCCTAATTGCAGTCAACATGAAGCCTAAAATTGGGAAATTGTTAACGTAACACATTATTTGCTGCCTACCAAATACAAAAGTAGAAGACATTTGAAGATTTTATGATCAAAACCGCACCAATATTGATAACAACGATATTTCCTCATAGGTGTAGTTGAATTCTATGCTTTGTTGCTATGTTATCATAAATAATTTTTGTGCTCTGTAATCAGTCACTCTAATGGCAGTTTAAATATGATCATGTGCATAAATAGCAAATTTTGAGTCTGTTATAAAGGTCAATCCTCCAACAAATTTCAAGCCCAAAACTAACGGTGCATGAAATAAGCCAACTCTAATATCGTGTTCAAGAAAATAATATGGATTTCGTTGACAGTTAGCATTGAACTTTGCAAAGCAAATTAATCCAGTTCCAACATTTCAAGGCTACTTTGCAATACATTTCTTTTGTCGATTAATCTGATAGAGCTGTTTATTTCGATATGGTCACGTAGTAAGTGGACATGTATGATCAATTTGATAATGACATATTCTCATGCAAGTGAAGAGCCTGTCAATAAAATGACACCGCTTAGTTGTGGTATGATTTCATGTCATGGACACCATTTGTGATGTTATGTTCTTAACAAGAAACCATTCTCTGCTGACGCATTAGCAAACAAAGTAAGAAATGAAGTATAAATTTTGCTGCATTTTTCATTATGCAGAGTTTTAAGCACAAATTAGAAGCAAAAACGGTTTAGTTCAGTGGCAAACCGTTTAATCTATAGAAGCATTCATTGTGTTTGTGGAGCAGATATCAACGTGGTTCATTACCAAATAATATTGAATCTCCACAACAAATTCAGCTCAGGTGAAATTCGTAGAGAGACCGATATCTGATTAAGAACTTGCCTGAGTACAATTTCCAATGTTTCACAAACGTTACGGATTATATTACAAAAGTAATAAGTGAGTTCTCAAGCACCACTAACTGAGGCGAGCAAAAAACACGAAGATACAAATAGATTTTGAATCCGAATTATAATTATCAATGAGATGGATATTTCTTGTAAAAATTTACTGCTATCAAATCGAAGTTTAGTCATTATTTGTGCTAGCATTTCTAATTCAAAACACTGTTTGCCAAATTGCATATTCTTACATTGTGACGAAGAAAGTAACCTGACTTTTTCACGATAAAATCAATTGTTTGTGGAATTAAAATTGATACTGCTGCCTAAATTTAATGCCGACCGTTATTCAGATTACTTATTGTGTGTAATCGGATAAATGGAATTTCAAATTAAAGTGGAATATAACAGATAGATAGAATACTAATAAAGGTATTTTCCTAAAGAGAAAGAATATTTCAGCAGAACACAGGTAGTCCTTAACATCAGCTTAGTCTTAAAGACAGCAAAAAAACATCGAAAATTTCCTAATTCTCAAATTTGCTACGATTATTAATAAGGCTAAAACGGCAAATAATATTATTGATAGCATTTTATTATTTTGCATAAGGACACATTGACTGAGGATTCAAAGCATTCTCTTATTCTTGAAGTGAATTTCATGAAAATTGGCATTATTTCTTTTACCAAAATTATTCCATTTTAAAGAGATTGAGTAATGTCGGGCCACCAGCACATGGTAGCTTTATTATTATATTTTTTGTTGCAGCGATCGATTATTTGAAGAGACATTAACCAAAGGAGACCCAAGTGTCAGATTTCAGGCTTCTTTTACTAAGGTTATTACCCCATTGGTCGAAGCAACGCTTATCTGATTCTCATGCTCACAAGTGAGTATATTGATCAGTGGGAGTCAGTTCAAAGACTAGTTTCAAAATGAGCTGCATCAAGTCTTCGAGCTAAGAAGAGAATTAGTCATGAATCTTGATTCACAACATTAATTTACTTATCATTTAGAATAACTATTTTTCATGTGTAGTTACTATTCATGGTTTGAATAGTCAAAGATAGTCATCATTTGTTAAGTAAGAATTGATACATAATTTAAATTTATACGTGAATTGAAAGACAGCAGTTTACAAGTTATGTTGCGACAATTGCCAAATTCTTAACGCCCACACATTTTCTATTTTCAATTAACCAATTGATAAATTGAAGTAAAATGTGGATTACGTATCAGGTAATATTTCAGGGTCATTTTTTAGAGTTAGTCGAATTTGTTACTGAAGGCAACTTCTTAGTTTTTTTCAATGTTAACTTGAAATTTTTTGTGCGAAGTTCTAACAGGAAAGTATTTCTCTAAGTGGACATCAATGGAAAGTAATAGAGATTTAATCAGTTTAATGAAGTAATTATGAGTCTTTATTGAACAGAAGGTGTATTTAATGAATTTGAATTGTGTTAAGTTAAACCTATCGTTGTCAGTCTCGTCGACTGCGAACTTAAATCAAATGACCAATGAAAGCATTTCCCACACATAAATATTGGAGTGAATTGGTAAAGCGTGGGTATTAGGTAATTATATTGTTATTCACGATTGAATATCAGTCTAGTCTGATAGCAATTTAACGATTTTCTCCTTAAAGACTATTGCCAAATGAACACCAGAATTAATATTTTTTTATTCACGGATCTTAAATAAATACTAATTTAATAAATGAATTAAAATTTAAACTTAACATTATCTTATTTTGCAATTCCGTCCAACAACCGCATGTATGGAAGTCGAGTAACCTGAAACTCGCAGATGGTATAAAATAACATCGAGTTCTTGTCTTTAACATGCGAGTGATCTTACAGATGATGTGAGCCGATTTGACTTAAGTTAATTTTCTTGAAATTGGAGCTAGATTTGCACATTAAAAAGACGATATCTAAGGTAAAATTCTAGGCACTGTTCCAAATATCTACAGTGGTAGAGAAATCGAATAATCTATTTGCTAGAATGGTAAATATGCATCATTAGTGTAGATAATCCTTTGTAATCACGGCTGATCAAGGTTTCGAGAATTACGTTGGTACAAAAATATATTAGTTGTGCTCTGAGATATATTCGATTTGTTAAGTTGCAAACAAGTGTGACTCAAGAGAACATTCCGTGTTTTGTTTTGTGCGGAGCAGTGCAATTTCAAATAACTACGACAGGTTTATTACCATGCCAGTACATGCTTCTCTTGTCACCTTAAGTTCTTGCCTAGATACTGTTTTTGCATTCCTGAGTTACACCCTTAATATTCCCATTTTTGCTAAATTAATAACATGTCTTAAAAGCAAATTATTGGACCGGTGGCTTCAATGTTATTGGCTTTAACTCAACTGTAGTTGAAGCAAAACTTCAGTGTTGATCAAAGATTGCTCAAGTTTAGAGTGAATTTCATTTTATTTTTCGATATAGAATTATCTTTAAAAGTTAGGAGTTAATATTTAGAGTGGAATCAATATGTTGATTAGTCATATTCGATATTCCTTCATAGCGCTGCTATTAAGCATTGGCAATTGCAGAAACTGGGTAGCATTTTCAAAACTTGGAATTCCTTCAAAGCCCAAAGCACCAGGAGAAAATTTGTGAGCCTTCATTTCTTTCCATTGGTCATAAACAAAATAGTACATACTGAAATAAGCGATTAATTCGTTAAGCCGACCATCATAACTAAATACGCAAAGCAATTGAGCTTATCAACTTAAGTAAGTGTAAATGGCAAGAGTGAATAATTATTTTTGCTGAAATCGCATTATTAATTGGCATTGAGTGAGAAATCCTAGTGTACACCCTTATATTGGGTTGGCAACTAAGTCATTGCCGCTTTTGTTGACAGATTCACTCTATACATTCTTTTGTTTTGTTAACGTGGCCAGAGCATCTAACCTATATTGTTTCTTACTATATGGGCTTCTAGGTTAATTGGTAAAAATTTTTTTTTGTTTAGTTCTTTAGTTTTGTTTTTATCACAATTTAAAAATGAAAGAACAGGACGTGCACTTCTGACGCATTTTATTGTATTACTTCCGAAAAGGCAAGAACGCATCGCAAGCACAAAAGAAGTTATGTGCCGTATATGGAGATGAAGCCTTAAAAGAAAGGCGGTGTCGAAATTGGTTTGAAAGATTTCGTACCGGTGATTTTTCACTGAAAAATTCACAACGATCTGGCCGCCCAGTCGAAGTAGATGAAACTCATATCAAGACCATTATCGATTCAAATCGTCACAGCACAACACGAGATATTGCAGAGAAGCTCAATGTGTCGCATACATGAATTGAAGGTAAAAATTAAAAAGCCTTGGTTATGTCAAGAAACTTGATTTATGGATCCCTCACCAGTTAAAGGAAATTCATTTGACGCAACGGATTAGCATCTGTGATTTGCCGCTACTGAAACGCAATGAGAATGATCCATTTCTGAAGAACCTAGTTACTGGCGGCAAAAAGTGGATAGTTTATAATAATGTTACTTGCAAGAGATCATGGGTGAAGCAAGATCAACCAGCCCAAACAGTATCAAAAGCAGAGATTAACCAAAAAAAGATTATGCTGTCAGTCTGGTGGGATCACAAAGGAATTTTGTATTTTGAACTCATGCCGCAGAACCAAACGATAAATTCAAATGTGTATGTTGAAGAACTCGAAAAACTGAAAGAAGGATGCAATTGAAGATAAGCGGCTGGCATTATCAAATCGGCGGAAGAGTGTTGTTTTCCATCATGATCCCGCAAGGCCCCCCATATCTTTGGCTACTCGGCAAAAATTATTGGAACTGGGTTGGGATGTTTTGTTACACCCACCATATAGCCCTCACCTTGCGCCTTCGGATTATCATTTGTTTTGTTCCATGCAAAACTCTTTAAATGGTAAAATTTGTAACAACGCGGATGATGTCGGATCACACCTTATTCACCTTTTTAATAGCAAAGACCAGACATTATACTAACGGGGAATTTTTACTCTGCCCGAAGGATGGATAAAGGTCATCGACAAGAACGGCCAATATCTAATTGAATAATCGATCGACAAGAACGGCCAATATCTAATTGAATAAAGTTATTCGTCGACAAGAACGGCCAATATCTAATTGAATAAAGTTATATTTTTAAACAAAAAATCCGGATTTGCCTTCTTATTTGAAATCGGCAATGACTTAGCATACCTTCTTATTTGAATAGGCAATGACTTAGTTGCCTACCTAATATATATTGACTCAGACTTAGTTTCCAACCTAATAGTATAAATGGGAGAGGCTTGATACTGAGTCAAATATATAAGTGGACTTAACCAGTGCTAAAAACTTCATAAATTCCATTTAAAAATTTCTCTCTGTGGGAGAAAAATAAATGGTGAACAAAATCCTGTCCAGTCACAATGTGGGTCTTAACCTGTTATTGCATTGTAATTCAACTAAAAACGGCTTCCAACAACTCAAAGGGGTCGTGAAGTTGTGCATCGTATTGAGTGGAATTATCCACACGCGATCAATACAATTATACAATTGGCGAATATTCGATAATGTTCTTAAGGAAGTAAGCATTTTACAAATATATGAGTTATTATAAACAATTTAATAGGTTATCTATAGTCTCCTGAAATTTTAAAGGAATAAAGTGAGTGGACGTTAACCGTCACTAGATGAATCGTATATGTGCTTCCCCAAAATTATCAATTAGTGACTCATAAATGTAACGTATGATGGAAAGTTATTGTAGGCCTGCATTAGCTTTAAAACAATCATTGAGGCGAATGCACAATCGAATTTAATCAGTTATTTAAACGCCATTGCTGCATATAGGCATCATATTCTTTGGGTGACTAATAAAAGTTGTAGCCTAATCAATCTAGATGCAAAGTTGTTGCAGTGCATTTTCCATCTCGACTTGTTATTGCATCTTGGTTCACGGGGCCGCCACTTAAGAAAATCACATACGTCGCGGAGTTGATCAACTTACTGAGTGAGGACAACAGTATGTTGCTCAGGCGGAAAAGCGTTTGTCAATAATTGGCAAATAAATGAATCAAAATAAATTTACCGAAGACTTAGCCATAGTCACAAGAAATGTTCAAATTAAATTTCACGTAAGTGCTTGGCAATGCGTCAAGGTCGGAAGGTGACAATGGGATTTGTAGCTAAATCACAAGAAATTCATTCAATCATGCATTATATTGGGGGGACAAAAACAATGCCTCATCAGAGGTTTTAAAGTAAGTCAGGTTGATGAAATGAAAAGTCAAAATGAAGCATTGAAGAAAGAAGAAAGGCTCGAAGCAATAACAAATGATAATAACAAAGAATGATTGAGTTAGTTCGTGAAGAGTTACAAAGCTGATATTTTTACTTTATTTATTTCTCATTTGCAACACTACTTATTAGCAATAAGTACAGTTTCAGCTTTTGGCGTCATGCAGAAAAATTTGACCCACCACTTTTGAAGAAGCATACATGTGAGAAAACGATGACATGGTGAAAATCCATATAACGGAATTTCAGCACAAGTTCAATACATACTTTAAGCTTGAATCAAATTGCGACCACTATTTTAATTAACGCTTTATCCATATTAAAAGCTCAAGGAATTTAGGAATTTGGATTAGAAAGATTTATTTTATACAAACCATATATCGAAGTGATTTTGACGACCACCTGTGTTCTGCTGAAATATTTAGTCACTTTTGAAGTACGTTTTAATATCTTTCCTAATTCAATTTTAAACAAACAATTTAAAAGTACTCGATCTATCTGTTGGCCTTCAATATGTTACGAAATTCACTTATAAATGTGGACAAATAAGTAATCTGTTTATCGAGACTCATTAAATTTGGAAAAAAGGATTAATTTGCCCCTCACATTCAACTGAGTTCACCAAGCAATACAAAGTTTCTTTCTTCATCACAGTATTAGAGTAAGCAATTGGGCAAATAGTGTTCTGAAGCTAAATTGTTATAGCAACCATTAACGGAACTTTAATTTCATTGGCATTATTTTTGCTACAAGAAATATGCATCCAATTTGCGCTTCTAATGCTAACTCGCCACAGGGAAACATTACATAGAATTACTATATATTCTAAAAAAGCATAAAAACAAGGGTTCTTTCAATTTTAAAGGTTCCAAATAGTTAATAGATACATTTTTCAACTATTTATGATAATAATGATAGACAAATTGACATGAATTGTTGAATAAAATCCTAATGAATGAAAAAAAGTGTCAATTCTTCATGAAAGAGAATTTTGATTTTTTTCATATTGGCACTTCCAACTTCGCTCATTTACAACACTGCCACTCTCTTCAATGTATTTTTTCTTCCATCATGAATATTAAATTTTTGGAATCGTTTGCAATAACTCGTTTAAGTCTTATATGACAATAATACTTACTCAATCATAAATCAGTCACCTTAGCAGAATTCGTTAGCTTATCAAATTTTAACGTGATATGAACTCAAATTTTAATTTTAAACTTATGAGAAATACGCAGCCTTATTATAACTACAAATGAATGTCGATAATTCAGCCAGCAACTCACGTAGCCAATGGGGCTTCAACTGACCAGTCGACTGCACGTGAGTCGCTTTAATCACAAAATCAACGGAAATTGCAATCAGGCAGTTAAATAGTCTGATTTCAGTCTCTCTACAGTCATCATTTGAGCTGATTTTATTGTGACAATTCTGCACAACGCCATTAAGAAAAACGCTGGTTACTCGTCCACAACCACAGTAAAGGTCTTCTTAGATAAAACAATTTATCATTGTGCAAATTAGTTTCTCACTATATGTTATTGATTAAAAGAGAGGAAAATATCGTATGCATGCCAAAAATCTATTTTGATTGTGAATTTTTTATTCTGACTTTTAGGAGAGAATGTTTCTTATTTCCAACTTAATGCAACCATTGACACACTTGACCTGTCATTTCTTTACACAAAAGTTTCAACTTCCCACTAAGCTGTTCTGTCAGATTACTTAACGTAGGAAATCTGTTGACAATGTCCCATAAATTTTTTTTTGCACAATATATTTTCTTCATCACGCCAAACCAAGGTTACAACATCATAAAAATATAAGTCTAGAGGTTAGAAGAAGCGATAAGGCGGCAATACAAATTGTCAATGAACTCTCTATTGTTTGGAGTATTTTCACATGAAATATGAACCACATTGGAGTAAGCAATTTAGATTCAAAACCCAGTTTACATCTTCTAAAGGCCACGATTATTTCATACTCCGGCTGTGTTGTTCGCTTCAAACCACCAGCTTGCCAAGGATCTGAATGCCAAGAAATCGTGTTGTTGGAAAATCTAAATTGGGCATAGAAAGTAGCATTGAGGTAGGGTAAGAAATCTAATCTGCTTATGACAATACATCACACCGGTTCATGCCTTGGCAATTAGAGCTGGCGCAGTATTTGCAAGTCTATTTCATCTGCTTGTCAATGCATTAGACCGTGTTCTGGAGTTTATGATTTCTTACTAGAACCGGATATTTATTACTCTGAATTTCCATCGGCACAGTTTTAGAACGCAAACAGATGTGAAGTTTTAACATGTCTGATAATTATCGATGTTCCATATAATCATGTCAATGATACAACTCGTTTGAAAAAATTCATAAGCTCGTAGTAATCCATGGGTACAAAAAACCTCATTTCTTTTGCAAGTTCTATATTCTTGCTACTGTGGAGCCAATGTGTATGCTCTGGTACTTACTTAGGTTTTTAAGCAGTATCTAGTGCCACTGGATGGTTCGGCAGACTATGGAAGCTTTGCTTTCGATTTGTTCCTCTAATCAAAGAAACTCACCTCAAAGTTGTTTTAATGCACTACTTTCCACCCTCTATTTCTACTTTTTGTCGTTTAAAAATGAAATAATAACATTATCGTTTGATCTTTAATTCTTCTCTTACATTCTCTCTCTTCTTGTTACTTCACATCAAATAATATTAACTCCTTCACCACAATACTACTTGTTTTCTTTCTGTAAAGATAATTTAATAAGTCTTATCGATTTATTTCCTGACATTTATAGGCAACACTCACTAATACATTAATTCTTGGTCATTGAATGAAGTAAATAAAACAAATGGCGTAAACGGATTTTTGCTATTGAGAATTAAAAATGGAAATTTGAAATCATCATTTCTTAATATTTGAAAAGCTTATTTCAAACACATCTTAAATTTCAAAACTTAGCGCCACGTTGCTAGTGAAGAATAACCGGCGACTGCTTCGTGCTCCAATAATCTATGCTTGCAACTTTCCTGAGGATTGACCTTTTCATCCAATTTGGTGAAACAGATACGCAATTCATTGTTAATTCAATTTTACTAATACAATTAACTTCAGATTGGCTTGTAGCGGATTGCTACGCTAGTAAAGCCTGATCGACTCAGAAGTCTCTATGGCAGATTCTCTGACTCAGAAATCTCTTTGGCAGATTCTCCTACATCTAGACCGACTCAGAAATCTCCATGGCAGATTCTCAAACATCTAGCTACCGGCTCAGAAATTTCTATGGCAGATTCTCCAACATCTAGCTAGGAATCAGAAGTCTCTATGGCAGATTCTCCAACATCTAGCTAGACTAATAGAACAAGCTAAGCTATAGCCCAGCTATGAGGGAAACAGACGTGTAGCACAGAATATGTTTATTCGGCACTTATATTGATAGCGAAGTGTCATGTTGGCAAAGCGATTAGTTATCGGATAACTCTAGCATAATTCGTTTGAACTTTAATAGCTAAATATTTCTGAGTAGTATTCTATAGCAGGATTTCTATTTGGTCGTTCATGAAGTTTCCCGCAGGCTAAATACATTAAAGAAAACATATTTATTTTGGGCTCTCAACCATACAGAGGTACTATTCAATTTATAGCTACTATGAAATATTGTTCTTTAAATTATTGCTGCGGTCATGATATGAAATTCTTCAAATTTCTTCTCTGTCTGCCCTTCGTAAGCAAAAAATTATTTTTAAGCACGCAATTTCAAAATTTTAGGCATCTTTTGTGTTGCAAATAGGATACCTCAGCTATCTCTTGGCAGTAGAAGAGGATGCTGCGAAAACAATCTTTAATCATGGAATGCTGGGTGTCCTTGGTTGTCTTTCGCTGATCGACGGTGTATTAGGAGTCATCGGCTTTGCAAAGAACAGGAAAAGCATTATCTGGGTTGTAAGTGCTCCGAATTCTTCCGTCATTTACTTGTAGTACCTTGTTCTGACTATTATAATAATGTGTGGAGAGATTACAATTGGAAGCCGATTAATTTCTGATTTTCGTCTATTAGAAATGGGAATACTTATTGTCCTACTTGGTGCCTGCAAATTTCTATCGCTTCCATATTCATATATACTGTGTCTAGCTGGTTTTGACGATAGCGATGATTATTGACAAGAAAGGCTCCACAATGCAAGATATATAATCCCGCTAATTGCTTTAATGGAAAAAATATTACCATATTTTCATTTAAATATATAAACCTATATACCTATATATTACCTTTTTTCATTGAATATTTGGGACACATCATCAATGACCAAATAGAAATCATGTTATAGAACCCTACTCAGAAATATTTTAGCTATTAATGTTCACACGAATCATGCTAGAGTTATCTGATAACTAATCGCTTTGCCAAACACATGCTTTGCTATTAATATACGTATCGAATAAACGTATTCCTTGCTTCACGTCTGTTTCCCCTATAGCTTAGCTTGTTCTGGGAGTCTAGCTAGATGTTGGAGAAACTGCCATAGAGACTTCGGTCAGGCTTTACTAGCGTAGCAATCCGCTACAATGCAATCCGGTCAGGCTTTACTAAGGTAGCAATCCGTTACAATTCTCAACCGGTCTGGCTTTACTAAGGTAGCAATCCGCTACAAGTCTTTAACCAGTCAGGCTTTACTAGCGTAGCAATCCGCTACAAATTGGTGACCCTAACGTGATTGCCAAAGCCTGACTTCAATCGCTCAGCAGAGAACCAATGTCTCACTGGCATCGGGATTTTCTTTTCTCGTCCCTCAATTCCCTCGGTGATCTCTTTTGCTCGAATGATCATCACCTTACGTCCGCTGCCGTTTTTCACGACAAGTCAGATCATGACTTCCGCCCAACAGAGACTCCATCTCTCATCGGCGAAGCGATTGTTCTTCACATCGCTCTCCTCATCTGATGAATAAAGGACGTGTGAAATTGAAAGTGACAAAAGATTGCTTGAGGTGCCAATGGCAAAAGCTGAGACACTTCAGCGGCTCTCAAATAAAAGGGAATCTATTCGTTCAAATGAATCACTACTCCTGATTCTGCTAATCGTCCGAAAAGTTGGCACTGAGTTTTATCATTCTCACTGATTGCTGTATTTAAAATTGTCGCAACCGCAATAAGAAATTGAAATCCATATCATTACTTTTAAATGTGCTGTGGACGCATAAATCTGCCCAACATTCAAATTTATACACTCGAATGGTTATTTCGCTCACATTAGCTAGCTTAGCATTAACTTGAGTTTAATTTATAAAGCTAACACAATATCTTGCCATGCCAATCATTGGCAAGCTGGTGGTGTGGAGTGTTAATCACGCACTGAAGGTTAAATCACCGAGTTCATGTTTTCGCACTTAAGTGAAAAGGAACTTTGGAAAGAAGAGGACACTCTATTGGGATCAATGAAATAATTAACTAAGCATTTTGTTAAAATGCGTTTAAAAGCAAATAAAGATTACTGCCAAATATAAAGCCGCCTCCAATTGCATATGGGAATATTGCGATGAAAGGGATAACATGGTTCAGTGTGGCTTATTATTAGAAGCAAATTAGAAATCCTCCCATCTTTTCATGCCATTCCTTAAGCTCAATGTAAATTATCCTGCAACGCTTATCCAATTTCCTGACATACAGATAATTGGCAAACTGGTGGTCTGAAGTGGACAACACAATCGGAGTATGAAATACTCATGACCTTCAGAAGATGCAAACGTGATTTTGAATCCAAAGTGCTTACTCCAATGTGGTGCATGTTTAACATTAAAATACTCCGAACAATAGATAGGCCATTGTTCATGTGTATTGCCATCTTATCTCTTCTTCTAACTTCAAGGATTATATTTCTTACAAATCTATAAACTTGGTTTGGCGTGATGGTGAGAATGTTTTGCGCAAGCAAAATTTATGAGGTTTAGTAATTTCATTGCAATTTTTTCTATAGATTTTCTGAGTTGTGTAATTTGTCAGAATAGTTTGGTGATAAGTGGCTTCATGATAAGAGGATATGCAAGATCACTTGAACCATAGTCTATTTTCATCCAAGCTGGGCTTTATCCATAAGGTGGTCCCACTTTTGCGTGATAAATCGCCAGGTCAAGTGCATCCGGCGATGGAAGAATCGTCGTATGTGGCCTATTTCGTGATTTCATTTCTAGATCTACTTTCGTATGAAGACCTTTAATGGGGGCTTCACAGAATATGATTTATTTGGGCATTGGGCGGTATTGAGAACATTGATTTTGGCAAAGACATTGCATTGGGGGGGGGGGTCGAGCAGTGACTACTTTTGTTCAGTTTCCTGCTTCCTGGTACGATGGCCTATTGCATTTTGGTGTTGGTTTTGCGAGAATCATTACTAAAAGCCTAAATGAATGCAATACTTGGTAAGCAGTTGGGAATTTAGACTACAATTTATTTAGTGTCTCCATGTGAATATTGGCCTGTTGGCATTAGGTGTCAGGTGAACTGGCCCACTGAATTTCTCAGGAATAAAAGAGTCTTGATGACAGAGGAGTTGAACTCCATTGATGGTCACTTCATTTAGACAGCCGGTCAAAAGGTGATTTGCGTGGGTTACTGAATCAGGTTGTGAATTCCATGCTTTTCATGGTGAACATTCAGTGAACGCAGAAGTGAAGTACCTCAAACTACGAAGCACTATTCCTTTGTATCCACAAATGATCAATAAATCTAGGTAGTATGCTGTGCCATATACCTGAACGCTAGGATCAACAATGGGTACCTTTCTCCAGGTAAATGCGCGTTGGAGGATGCGGTTTAGAGGAAGACGAATAGGTTGAAAACGAAACACTATACTCAGGCGTCATTTGGAAAGGATAGGGTTTGTTCTTAGATAAAACCTTATCGTCTTTATAAACTACTTGATAACAAGTGCTTGACAAGTGTGAAGTGATCAGACTTCAAACTACCACTGTATGCATTATTTAAGCAATTCCATGGTAGCCACCTTACGATAACTCTGCCTTTGTGTTTGACTGACTCTTTTACATCTATAGATCACTCTTATGTTCCCACTCACTGTGAAGTCAGAAGACAGCTAAAAGACTTATGATAAATATCAAAACGCCTTTCAATTGAAATTAATAAATGATTAATTAAAGTATTGTTTTTTTCTTTCGTGTTCGAAACTACTCCAAATTTCGAACACATTTTACTTATTGCTATTTCAATCGTCAGTGTGAAGGCCGTCATTTTTAGAGCAAGACTCATTTAATAAATGCAAATTGTGTGTTTTCTCTTTCACACTTCAACTGAAATAAATTCTTGTAGATTGCTCACGTCTTTCTTCAAAATTTGTACCCCTAATTTGACAGTTTCAATTTTTCACAATAGTCACCATCTTCCTTCTAATGCTCCCACTGCATATACTTCTACATCCACGAGCATGAACGACCCCAACTCATTCCGAAGTGCAATCCACCAAAATATCCAGTTCATCATTTATCCTGCAGTGCTAAACATTGAAAAGCGCAAATATTTCCTACCGAAACTAATTTAAGTAGATTAACGTTGTCTTTTATCCATGTTTAAGAGGCCAATCACACCCTTAACACCGTGACTGTAGAAAAGTAAGGATTTGAAATTTAACGACTTCTTATTCCATTACAGCCCATGGCATTAATGTAACAATATCATCAATTCGTTTGGGCAAAATATCAACCTATCTCAGTTTTATTTTTCCGCTCCTGAAGAAACCGCATTTCACCACTCATCTGAATTTTGAGGGATTATCTTTAGCTTTGTGCGATTTTGATAGGTAATTTAAACAGGCAAAGGCAGAAACTTGAAAAGCCAAATAAAATAGAACTTGAAATAAACGTCCCACTTTCTGTATCCCTAGGTCAGAGTCAAATTTGTATCGACTTAAATTCGGTGCTCAGAATGCACAACGCCCATTGGTTAGCTCTAAGTAGAAAAGAAGATGATAACGATAAAGGTGAAGGTGGAGATTGAAGGAAAAAAAAGTAGATATGTAAAAACATGTCATCTATAACTCTTTCATCTTCTAAGGTATACAAGTCGTCACTTTTGCCTGAAAGAAGGAAACAGAATGGCTATTCAAACTGTCTAGCATATGTACATGAAGTGGGTTTCCCTATTACACTACTTGGGTATTGAAATATAAAATATCAAAGACAGGAATTATCAAGAAGTATGCTAATTTTGGCCGATGAAACAATTGAGCAATTATGTACATGTACAGGTAATAATCGGCGTCGAAATCTTATTAGTCTCATCAGGTGCTAAATCTTTCATCTCCTCTGTCTCCTTAATAACCCATACACCATCAACAATCATTAATTTACCAAAATGTCTAGATTAGTGGAACTACAGTAAATCACCTTTTTCGTTTTTATTGATCGGCGAACATAGAACCCGCCACTTTATTAAGTCATGACCAGTGCCATTATCACTGGTCTCAATCATGTATTTGACACTTAAGGTACACCAAAATCGATTGTACCTGGGAATAGCAACCTGCTCTCCAATCGTCTATATCACTCACCTCCAAGAACCTCCCGAATCTTGACTCCATCTGATTACCAAAATTCTGGTTGAGCCAACTGTATAATGCCACATTTTCATTTTAAAAGGAGAAACGGGATGATGTGGGGTTTTTTGTGGGGCGTGGGTCGACAGTGGATTTCTTTACTTCTTTAAATACAAACAACTGGTTGTAATATATTCTTATAAGCAGATTTCCGTACAACCGCTATCGATATTACTTCAGAAAATCATAGGATTGTTATTTGCACAGACCTTCACGTCAGTGGCTTCCTTGCCAATAGCCGCAGCATACCAAACAATATTTACTCTCAACTTCACTAAAAAAGGTAAAATGCGAAATGGTATTTGGCATCAAACCGCAATAGAATGGACGTTTCGCCACATTACAATTTATGCCTAACACTTTATTACTCTCTCATTGTTTATTTTATCGCACAAATAATTGGGATGAAGGTAGGAATTTTGCTGTCATTAGGCAGATTTGATTGAGATGTTCAAAGGGGGTTATCATATCAAGGACTCGATGAAATCTTACCACAAATGAATTGTGATTTTTTTCCATTATCAAAATTTGTTGATAGGTGACGTTTATGTACACCGAAAAAACGATTTAACATTGAATGAAATAAAAGACAACAATAAAACAGTTGCATTTAATCAACAAGATCTTATCGACATACATTTTTGCCACACTTGAAAAATGACTTATCAGGGTATTTTGAAAGACCACAGTGGAGCACCATCCAGTTCCAGAAGTAGTCTTTGTGACAATTTTGTTGTTATATCGACGAAGAAAATACATTTCTCTAATGGAATTACAACATAGCAACGTTTTGAAATTGCAACTCATATATATAATCGAATTCAAAATTTGATTCCAGTGAAATTTAATTTAAATTAAATTAGATTTATGCGCACATGATTAAATTCAACTAATGCTTGTTAAGCATCTTTAGAAATTTTTGAGATTTGCCACAATTCATGACCTGAGATGTGTTAATTTAAACTTTTGAGAATAACTGTATAAATATAGTGAAAAGTTGAAGAATGCTATGCCAGAGTGCATTTACACATTGAACGACAACGCCTAAAGGACGTTCGAAAAATTAAACCTGACTTCATCTGAGCCAAGTCGAGTGTGAATATCTTGGCAATTCTGCCTTATTTCCGTGAATTTGAGAGATCCTTTGCAACATGGACTTCATCATTTGCTTGAATTGTAAAAAGGACTTTTATCCAAACGGTGGAAGTACGACGAGCAAGACACACCACTACCCCCCTCACTTTCTTGTTATTTTCAATTTACGCGCTTACTCTTAGTTTGAACAAACGCTCTGTTGAAGACTTCATCAATTCTATGGAATTGATTATTAATTAATTTTCCATTTTCATAGACTTGAGACAACCCTTGCCTCACCGACTTTATCATTATTGTGAATAATGAAACCTGGCTATAATAATAATGATAAAAGTCCGTTGAGCAGGGCACATCACAACCGTTGACAACTTTAGCTCTTTTAAATTTAATGTTCCTACTTTAGGTTTGGACGAATGTTTAGGACGAGTGCTTTACAAACGTCATTGAAGCCATTTGATTGAAAATCATTCTCTGCATGCCAAATTATTTTGAAAATCAGGATATGAATGAGAAGTGAAGGAATCAGTCACTGATGCGTCATTTCCAAATTTGGATATTATTCGACTGTAACTAATGTATTTGTCTAGCATTAAACATCATAGGTCCTGGAAGTTCTATTTATCATTGTTTTAATCTTAAACCTATTTGAGTAATCGATCTCATCTTCCTTCCTACGCTTCCGCTGAATCTTCTTTTACATCAACGAACATGAACTATTTTAACTCATTCCGAAGTGCTATCTAAGCACCGTTCAGGTCATCATTCCTCTTTTAGTGCACATCATTGCAAAGCTCCAATATTTCCTACTGAAATTAATTTAAGTAGATAAAAAATGTCTTACGTGCAAGTTTAAGAGGCCAATCACCTGATTGACACCGTGATTGTAGAAAGCTATGGATTTGAAATTGAACGCCCGTTTATTCCATTTCAGCTTATATCATGAATGCAACAATATTATCACTTTGTTGGAAGAAATATCCATCAAATGCTATCAATATTGCTTCCGAAAACCACTGAATTGCAATTTGCGCAGACGTTCACGTTGGTGGCTTCCTTGCCAATAGCCGCAGCGTACCAATCATACTCATCGGATGAAATTCACATCACTGAGAAGGCACAGTGCCACTCGTGTGCATTGATCTATGTCATCAAGCAGCTATAGAATGTGCGTTCAGCCACTTTTCATTTTAAGCCAAATAATATATATTACTTTCTGCAAATGCAAGAATGCTGGTTGATCAAAAAAAATTATTGAGAAAATGCCCTCATGTCATGTTAGAAATATTGAACGAATGATCAAATCAGTGTTTTAGTACAATTAGATCATTATTACAAAGGTGCGGAATTCGAATGAAAGTGGCAAAATCTTCGAAACGTCCGGAAGATTGTAACTCCAATATTGCGTAGGAGGGAAATTTCAATCTTCTTCCAGTTCG